>WOFM01000301.1:0-190298 GCA_011428145.1 Ericerus pela | reverse complement strand
TTGTTCCCACGATACAGGTTGCAATTTTGTCCGATAATCACGAAATTTGGTACGAACGTTTTTACTAAGCCAAGGATCAGACCTACAGATTTTGGTGCGGATCGGCTAAACGGTACTTCCGGTACCACCATTTTGCGTAGATTTTCAATTGAAAATCTACTTATTAATTTTGATGTCATGGAACAACCTGGGGTGGAAGTAGATACGTTTTTGTTTCATAACTCAAGGAAAATTTCGGCACCAATAACTCAAATTCATATACATTAATATGTATATCATTATAATAAACGTACAATCCGATTTTGTGAGACGAAATTCAACACTAATTATTTAGACAAAATTTAAGGCGCATGCGCCAACTAAAAATGTTTTGTTGTTTTCATCCTAATAATAAATTGTATAGCTATTTTTGTTTTTGTTTTGGCTATAAAATTTTCAATTTTCGACTAATAGCTACGAAATTTGAAACAAATATTCACTATAATATATTATAATTTTCTATAAATTTTGGTGCGGATCGGCCGTACGGTACTTTGGTAATATGATTTTCGTTTTTATTTCGCCTATAAAATGCCTAATTTTGAACCAATAGGAACGTAATTCGGAACAAATATTAATTACGAAATGTTAATAACTTTTTAGTGACTACCTAATTTTACAGTTTTCGAAAACCTATTTTTCTAACAGACCTGCTGCTGCGTTAGAGATTTTTGTTTTTATTTTGGCTATAAAATTATCAATTTTTCACTAATAGTCACGAAAGTAATGAAACATCGATAGATCGATTTTTTTGTTAAAGATATGAATATCTATTGATAATTGTTTGTAATTTCTTAACCTGAAACCAGCAATGAAATATCGATATCAATTACTATCGATGTAAAAATAGATTGCTATTGATATTATTTTGCAATTTTTTCAAGCTCTCTCTCTTTTTCTCATCTCTATCTCTATCTCTATCTCTATCTGCAAACTGGGTTTTCTAGCTAAACATTGCTGCGCTAGAATTTTTTTTCTAATTTGCAGAAACTTATCTTTTTAAAAAAATTATCCACATGTTCATGTTTGTTTGTTTTTTTTTTTTTTTATAACTTTATTGTATTTTTTTAATTTTATTTGAAATTATATGATTATTTACAATAGGTACTTTATCATCTTAATTAATTTTTCATTTCAAGAAAGAATGTTTTTAAATTTCACATTGTCCAATATTTTGTCAGAAACTAACAAATTTCATACAATCTTGACATACCTTTTACACATATGAACTTAGACAATTAACATGATCATCAAAATTCATAATTCTTTTTTCTGGAAACCTACTTTTTCTAGCGAGGCTTGCTGCACCAGAGTTTTTTTTCTTAAAAGTATTTTTGGATATATGATAACTAGAGTGAACTGGAACGTTATCAGTTTTGAGAATTATTCTCTGCTGTTGTGCTATAACCACACCATTCGTGGTGTCATTAGTAAAACTGGTCTGTGAATGCAGTCATTGTTGGGTGTAGTACTTGAAAAACAGTTTCGATACCGATTTTCAAGTATTATTCTCAATTTCTGTAAGATAACATTATCAATACATTAGCAAATTAAGTATATCTGCGAACAATGCGAATGAGCAAGTCTGACTAGCATCAGTCATTAGATTGCGAAAATAAATGGAAGTCTATCCTTGGGGTGAAGTAAAACGAAAACTGTTGGCTTAATTATACCAATTTTTAATCTGAATGGAATAAGTGAAACATACTTAATAAATCTCATGGGGTAACATATCTAATCCTTAATTCAGAATACTTTCTTACGAAAATACGAATTTGAAAGAACCTTATGTTTGCTAAGATTGGCATGATGTTAACTTCTAGTATTCTGGTACAAAAAGTTTCGTTCAAACTTTTTTCACAAAATCATTTCCTGTGACAATTTTGTCAACTGTCGGGTATTCTATTGGCATAGTCAAAATTACGAAATTTGAGGACGTAAAAGAACTAGGTGACTTAGAAAGTATGGAGTTGAAGGTTAATAAAAATATTCCGCGTCTCCTCCCTTTTGAAACAATTTCTACTCTGTGCTCTCAAGGATTCGAGAAGTAAAAGCAGAATTTTAATCAAAAAGTTTACGATGGAAATTTTATCGCATTTTGTACATTAGTTTCAATTTTTAAATACCGCTGTGAAATTACTCAAATTTAATTCGAGGAAAATCCACGAGCAGCGTACTCGCTACTTCAAGTCGCAACTTGAAACAAGATTAAGAAAATTTTTTGTCTAGTTCTTGCAAAAAGCCATTAAAACGTAGTTCCTAGAATAAAAAGAAGAGAAGTGAAAGCTCTCTTTAGTGTTCTGTGTTGTATAAATTCTTAATAATAAATCAACTGAGACAACGACGTCGTTTGTCCTATAGGTAGGTTAAGTCAGCTGAAACACAGAAATTTATTTGAAAAATGTAATTATTTTTGGATGTTTAAAAAAATTGGGCGAGTTTGGTAAGAAATGATGCAAGTTAGTTGGTGATATCATTCCAAATGAGTTCTTTATTGAACGCTATAGTCCAACCGGTAAGGTGAATTTTTTATTGCTTTCGGTTTCTTAAATATGTGACTTCATCGATTAAAAACAATCTTTCCTTAAGGAAACTACAATTTGAACATTTTAGGTAATGACTAATGAAATATTATTGTATTACGTTGCATTTTACTTCTCTGAACCGTTCTATGAATGAACAAAGCCATCATCTCGTGTTATTCTTCAAACTTAATATTTTTTTTTATGAAGTTTGCCAGGAATTTTTGGGAAAAAATGTTCAAAAACTATAAGTTATGCTTTGTTCTGTTTTTAGGTGTAGGTAGGCCTATGTATCTAAAATATTTCGAAATGAACTGCCCAAATTTATTAAAACCTGCGATTTTTTTCTTCACAAAAAAAAAAAAAAAAACAATTCAACTGGCAAATTTTTGCCACAAATTTGTACGAATAGTTCCACAATTCATGTAAAAATGAGAAAATTTGTACTTTTTTATCGAAATTGGACGGTATTTTTACTACTTTCGTGGCCCTGAAGGAAAGAAGTAACATTTTCTTTTGTGCAGGACTAAGCCTTTTCAGTGCCTTATTCCCTTTCAAACATTTGTATGCCGTTAAATGTGTACCAGCATATCTTAATTTACTAACGAGAAAAATAACAAAATGACAACTAAATTTTTTCCCCTACTTTCAAAAATCTCCCTCATTACCCAGCGAGTTGATTATACTCATCCGAATGCTAGATTTCATCAGGCACTACGTAGACCTATTCTAAAAAGCACACTTTTTATATTTGAACTTAATTCACCATTTTAATGGCTTACGTGGTGTATTGAAATCGTGCATCATAGATAATATAATGGTCTAAACGTAACGTATATTTTCCAATTAAAACCTACTCGAAAAGGTCAATGAAGAACCGAAGGGTCCTCCTATCGTTTAGGTTAAATAGGAACTTCCTACGTAAATATACAGTATAACACGAGTAAAAATTTTGAAAAGGAGTTGATCACTAAAACCTACTATACCATATAATGACCTTAACACAAAAACCAATTCAATCCGACGAGACACCAGCACCACTTTAACCACTGGTAACTAGGCAATTTTTTTTTTACCTCAGGCTGCTGCTGTAGCTATTTTTGCTGCTACTTGTACGCTTATGTAACTTCATATCCGACTCCTCCATAAATTCGGGTACAATTTAACGTGGAGGTGTAATCGAGTCTATTCTGCAAAATGAGTAAATTCCAAGGTAATTTGTGGCTCGAATAATCGATGAAACCAGTTAGTTAAGATATGCAAGCAGCAGCGTGTACGGTATGCGTGGAGACGGGAGATACCTAAATACTTCCATATATATATATATATATCTACGTTGTGTGTGTTGATGCGAGATGCTTAAACCTAAATATTTTATGATCGGTGTAGTAGACATAAAGACATTATAATGATGGTCTCCGAGGAGACACTTATTACAGGACGAGAAGAGATCGTATTCAGCTTAATGGATGCCTAACGAGTTTTAAATTTCTTCACGCTAACCGTTGCGGAAAAGAACTGTAAAATTTAGGTGTCTCTGAAGAGATATCAAAGTTTTATTATTTATTTTTTTTCTATAGTTTTTATTCATTCGCCAGATGATGACGAGAAGAAAACAAAACATGAAGAAACTCGATGTCGATAAACAGCTTAAAAAAAACTCTAGCGTAGCAAGCCTGGCTAGAAGAAGTAGGTTTTCGAGAGAAAGAATTATGAATTTTGACGGTCACATTAATTGTCTGTAAGTTTATATGCGTTAATGGTATGTACGATTGTATGAAATGTGTTAACTGCAGATAAAGTATTAGAAAATATGAAATATAAAAGCATTTCTTCTTGAAAAAATGAAAGATAAATTAATGTGATTCAATATGGTACATCATCATATAATTTAAAATAAAACCAATGAAATATAATAAAGTTATAAATAAAAAAAAAAGAAGAAACATGTGCATGTGGTTAATTTTTGTAAAAAGAAAAGTTCATGCAAATTCGAAGAAAAAGGGAAAAAAAGCTTTACCGGAAGTACCGTCTGGTCAATCCGCACTAAAATCAATAGATATGGTCCTTGGCTCAGTAAAATTGTTCGTACCAAATTTCGTGAATAGGACAAAAATTAAGACCTGTACCGTTTATATATAAACGAATTTGAGTTATTGGTGCCAAAATTTTCCTGAGATCATGAAACGAAACACGTACCCCACCCCCGACCCTGGGGGCTAATACCGCACTAAGCATAATAAGTAGATTTCTAAAGAAAACCTTCTTAAAAACTTAATGCGGCAATAGCTTCATTGGAAAATTAAGTTTTTGAAAAATTTATAATTAGGTGGTCACTAAGGAGTTATTGATAAATCGTAATAAATATTTGTTCCGAATTACGTTCCTGTTAGTCCAAAATTAGGCATTTTATAGACGAAATAAAAACGAAAATAGTGTTACCAGAAATACCATGCAACCGATCCACATCAAAATTTATAGCAAGTTCTAATATTTGTTACAAATTCCTAGCTATTGATCGAAAATTGATATTTTATAGCCAAAACGAAAACGAAATTAGTCATACCGGAAGTACCGTACGGTCGATCACCACAAAATTAATATCAGTTATAATATATTATAATGAATTGTTGTTTCAAATTTCGTAGCTATTGGTTGAAAATTAGTAATTTTATAACCAAAACCAAAATGAAAATAGTCATACCTGAAATACCGTTTGGCCGATCCATAACAAAATCAATAAATCAGATCCTTGGCTTAGTACCAATGTTAGTTGTGACTATCGGATAAAAATTGTCACCTGTACCGCGGTAACAAGAAATTGAATTGGCTTTTATATATATGAATTTGAGTTATTGGTGCCAAAATTTTCCTCGAGTTTTGAAACGAAAAAAGTACCTACCCCTACCCCCCAGATCATTCTATGACACCCAGATAATGAGTATATTTTCAATAAAAAATCTACTTAAAAAGATGTGATGCGATCATATAATATAGTGTTTGGCCTATACCACGAGAGAAGCCATAGATCAAACCTGGTCTGATACAAAATTGATTATTTTATCTTTAAAAAGTTTGAGAAAATTGATATGAAATTTGAAAACGTCTCTTTCTTCTTGCTAAAGGACCGAAAAAAAGAAAAGATGCTAGATAAAAAACAGAAATCAAATTCTGCACGAAGCCTCAAAAAATGAGTGGAATTTAAATTAGTATCATTTATAGAAAATAATAAATACCTAAGTACTTATTAGAAATAGAAAATGTATTTTTTCTCAGGCGATGGAAAAAGAAATTAATATATTAACAATACTGGAGAGAACTCAGTGCAGCTACGCAGCAATAATTCACAGACCTATAACGTAAACCATAAATGTGTTTGAATTATCAATGAATCAGGTGCACTATGAAGAAAAAAAAAGATATAGAGTTAGACTGAAATTGAAATATACTCATCGCCAAATATATCTTTGTAACTATGGTCACGTGATGAGCGTTACAGACAAGTGGCTTTTATATATAAAATAAGATGGGAATTCGATTTAATTAGAATCTTTAAAAACTTAAACAGAATTTTAAAGTTATTACAAGGTACCCATATTATTGGTACATATAATGTTTAATAACTATATGAATGTAAGAAATAATTTAAATTCTTTTGGCCATTTATCGTGAGGATAAGGTATGATATGGAAGAGGAGGAACTCGTCTAAATATTTCAATTGTCGAATACCGATCTTCAAACCTACACTTCGCATTTGAATCAATGTAATGATAATTTCGTATCATTCATAATATCTCTCCTATATATATATATTTTACATATATATCAATCACCTAAAACAATTCTCATTATATTGACGTCATGTAAACAAGTCTTCACTTGCCTTTACTGACTCATTTATTCTACTTTCAATGTTTATAAACAAACATAAATACACTTTTCATAACAACTCTTTTCTATGAAACCATTCTGCAGATATTGCAAATACCCAAAATCACCATTTATGTAATTTCCTTAAACTCCTATTGGACAATATCTAAACTTGTATTGTCATAACTATCCAATCATATCACTACCATTTCCACTCTCCAAGAAATCGCCATATTCTCCTCCCAAAACTTCTAACTATAAAAACTCATGTAACTATGTACATTTAATCTCTCTTCTTTACATTATCATCTTTACCTTTTATGTTAACCTTATTATTCTTACGTAACTTACTTTTTAGTATTTCACTGTTTTATATCTTGTTCAATACAACCTTTTAACATTTACGAGTATTTAATTATTTTGTAACCAATATTCTCGTTACAATCAAAATTTTTATATTTTGATCTATAAAAAAACACTAATATACGTCCAGATAGTATAAATTTTGGATTAAATTGATAAATTAGGCCAACTTGATGTGCCGTCGATAAATATTCTGTGCACTCGTTTATCAATGTTTTTGAAGTGCTGATTGTCACAATATGTCAACCCTTATCACAGTGACTTCCAAACTACGAAGTACTTATATCTGTTGATTTTTATTTATCTTTTAATTCAAGCGTGAAGTATCATCCAAAACAATCTAACAGTTTGATACTATTCCTTTTCTACTATTAGCGTCAATTACTATGTATCAAGCCTGTCATAGGATTAAATGATAACATACGTTTTAATTGTGCTTGTTTTGTCTTAGGGGTGATCGAACAAAAAGTGGAAGGGCATGGAAAGCATGAATAAAAATTATTTAAAATCTTTACCCGTGGTCTAAATATCAGGCTATATCCCCGGAAATTCCAGTTTTTTGTTTAAATTATCGGTGTAGGTATAAAAATCGTAATTATTTACTCAATATTTTTTCCAACAGTCCATCATATTCAGACCTACTAAAATTAAAACTCTGGAACATTGTTCAAATAATGAAATTTATAGAAAACATCTTCTCCCGTTTCACTACTGTCTAATGACTAAGGCACTAAACTTTCGTCAAAATCACATTTTCCTTTTATTTCCTTGAAATTGATCTAATTTTGTATGGTATAAGTACCCTGATACGAAATTTTCATTTGTCTCTATTGTTGTTCTTATAGTACCGTGGTGGTACCTTATGTTCAAAGACTGCACTGGGTCGAATTGTTACTACATGTGTGACATACAAAAATGTCACATAACCCACAAGAAAAACCAACAGAAAGGCAAAAGTAAAAAGGTACAGATACCTGCATGGCTGAGGGTAGGAAAGGACTTTTTAGGAATAAAGGGGAAGCACCATAACCAACAAAATGCCAAGAAACCAGCAGAACCAATCATCCCTTCACATCATATGCCTACTTGTTTAGTCTATCATGTTTATTTTATATTCCCAAGCAAATGAACAAAACAGAACAAAAAGCGATAAAAATTGAAATTTATATTACTGAATTTTCATCCACATGGGTGAGAGTTTTCTTGAAACGATGCGATCTTTTTTTAGGTGTGGCACAGCATCAATCCCAAGTTGACTCCTTTGAAGAAGCCCCGCAGACACAATGAATCAGCTTGAAACAGCAAGAGTTAAAAAACTTACCAAAAACAACAAATTCAAGCACATGCTCAGTGTGCTCCACTTTGTTCAATATGTAGTATCACATATGAATTGTGATTTGTGAGGCTATTGAAAACTAAATTTTAATTTTGGTTGAATGAAATACCGCCACTGATCAATGTAATCCGATGGATGTTAACAAAAACACAATTTCAAACAACACATAAAAGACATGTGAATCAATACCTAAACTGGGTGAAAAAAGAGTGTGTCTAATGGTGTCTCAAATTTAAACACTATTCAGTTGAATGGCTTGAAACTTTGAGATCAAAGAAATTTTACACATTCAATTTACTATTGCTAAAGATTTCGTCAAACGTTGTGACTTAGTAAAGAAAAGTGTGATTTTGAAAGAGCATGTTCAGAGCAAAGACTTCCTACACAGCACAATTTGAAAACCAGACAATAACTAACTTAGCCTAGCCCTTCTAATAGCAAAAACTGTTCGGATCATTATCTGCAACACCGTTTCATCAAATCGCATCATTTCGTACATCATACGATATTTTACAACCAGAAACCTGAAAAGAAACACGATTTGATTGGCTGCTGCGAAAGGAAGCATCATGTAATTTAGGCTAAAAACAACGATTCAGCTATATAAGCTACAAAATGTTAAAAGTTGTAAGCAGAAATAAAATTTAAACAAAAACGAAATAATTTAAAGCTGGAACAATGCAAAAATTCAAACACATGAGCAGAGCAAAGCAAAAAAATTATAAAAGCAAAATAAAGGAAAAGCAAAAGCGTAATAAATTAATCAATAAAAAGTAATAGTGAAGTAAAATTTATTAATAAAAACATATAGAAATTAAATTAAAGCGAATGAAGTGAAAAAGATGAATGACATATGAGAAGATGAGGAAAGGTGAGAAAGATAGAGAGAGAAAGAAAACGAGGTTGGCCATCTCATTTGTTTGTAAACTGAAACCCTATAAAAATTATTATCAAAAAACTCGGAAAAAAGAATATTTTCCTATTTACTCCATCTTTTTCTTTGTCTATGCGAGAGTTACAGACATGTGACCTTGATCATTTAGTTATTCCGCCCTAAAAAATTTACATATTAGGTTTTCCAATTGGCAAGTTAATTTATATTTTTCTAATTACAATTAGTATATGTTTGTATACATATTATGTATCTATCTATATATATATATATATTGCAAGCATATACTCTCACGTAATACTGAAACTGATTCATAGAAATATACGTCTTGGTCTGATTATGCCATCGAATTCTAAAATCTTCATTTGACGTCGTAAAAAGAATGTCCGTTTTTTGTTTGAGGACGTGTTAATTGCGTAAAATAAAACTATTTTACAACAAATTTTTAGCTTGGATGACGAAAAGTAATTGGCTTCTTGTCTCTTCTTTTCTTTTTTCTTTTTTTCACTTTTAACATCAAGAGTTCATCCTCATTACAATATTAGTATCCCCATGTAACTGGCTTATTTTAGGTAGCCTACGATTTACCTAGGAAAAGACAAAATGGAATTTGGAATTGGAGTAGTTAGAGTCGTAGTACCTAGTGCAAATTTTGTCTCTAAGACTAAAAGTGTAATATTCTAAAATCTGTTGGTCGCATCTTCCTCGTTATTCATTTTGTAGTTCTCTGCATGTCACGTTAATGTGTGACCAGTACATACTTGTTTAAAAATAAAATAGATGCCCGACAACTGAGTTGTTTTTAAAGAAATATACTCACTAAATACGTGTAGGAACAACGAAAAATATGACTTGTAAGTAACAAATAATAAACAAATGAATAGTGGAAGAAGAGCCAAGAAAATTAAGTTCATATGTATATTATATAGATTTAACCTAATGATAGTGAGTGAGATAGAATGTACAAGTGGCACTCAGAAGAAAAAAGAAAAAAAATTCACAAATGAAAGTGGAACGGGGAAGTGTACATGAGAGTGGCTGGTGGAGAAAGTGATGAGATGTAATGAAAGCATTTAATAAGATAGTGGCATGTGCAGGAAGTGATGAGTGACATGAAATAGTAATAGAATGAGAGAGTCAGGACGAATGAACGTGTACATGGCTTTCAGACGGAGACGTACCTACTATAAGGGAATCTCTCCTGCTCAAAACAATTTATGATTAGTTGGAAAAATCGTGAGCATTATTGTTGATGTTGTTTAATGTTTGAAAAAATTTTAACTGACCATTTTAAAAGTCTTACTTGGCAATTTTCAACTTCACCTCCCTCCTCCCTCCCTCCCGAAATGAAATGAGTGAGAAGTAACGTTGCCTAACCTCGAATACCTTACACTGCATTATCTCCATTCAGTTTAATTGTACACGAATGAAGAAACTGAATAATGTTTTGATGATTCCAAAAATTATGCTTATATATGTACCTATATTTGTTTATTTTATTTCTTTTCAATAGTTGCAAGCTTGTTGCAAAGTAAGAATGGTCAAGTTTCATCACACTAGAATATATAATTTTTCAAATAGAACATTTGTCATTTTGGGCCGCTGGAGGGGGCTGAGAAGCGATTTTCATAGAATTGGCTCAAAAATTTTCTCAGCACGTCCCTGAAATCGTCTTTCTTACTCTGGGATCTCTCTTCGTCTTCCCTATGACTTCAAATTGAAGTTATTTAACCATTTTCAATCTGTTTTTTACGTTTTTCATCGATATCGATCTTTTTTTGGATTGCTGAATTCGGTTTTGTTAATCATTTTTGTAATATATTGATTTTTTTTTTCTGGTTCTTTGAGTTCAAAAGAGACATTTCCTGGTTTTAATTTATGCTGTCTCCAGTATTATATGACCGTATTCACATTTCAATGGAAAAATTTACTTAAAATTTAACTTAGCCCTTGTAAAAAACATTTTGAATTTATGCAGTAAATCGGAGACACGATAAAAGTGAACGGATTTAAAATGAAAATAAATGAAAATTCATTTATATTAATATATTATCGGCTTGTTAGTTAGGTTCTGTCGTATTCAATACTGGCTCTGGCTCTTGCTCATTTACGATGATGCGGTAAATAGCCTACGATATATCTTAAACACCGAAATAAATGCCTTTGCAAATTAATTTTATACCTTGGTCTTAACTTTATCGTATACAGGAGCCAATAAACAGAAATCTCCGAATTTTTATAGCCTAAGAATAACATGTTAGTTTTTACACGAGTCTTAGGCCCATATTCACAAACGTCAGTTAAACTTCGCTTAAAAATGACTTTTGGCACAATTTCGTATTTAAGAGTGTAGTAACATTTTATTTTTACATTGTAACTCTCATAAGAGATACAATGTTCCCACACTTTCAAGTACAATATTATGCAAAAAACTTTTTTAAAGAGAAATTTAAGTGAAGAGAGGTTAAAGTGACGTTTGTGAATATGGGCCTTAGTCTTTCAAAAAAACTTGAAAGAAACTTAGGTAAGATTTATTTATTTATTTATTTAATTGAAATACCTAGGTACCTATGTATTTTTTTACGCTTTTTGGTTCGTGTCTCTTAATTTTTCATAATCTCATGCCTTAAGAAACTTACATATCTCACGTAATTTTCTAGAAAGAAATTATTTTCGCTTCATTTGTGGCCATGAAATACTTACGAATCTACGGTTTCTCATGAAAATCCATCGAATGAGATATATCCCATTCAAAATTATCTGTAACTACAGAGTGTCATTGATAAATTTGCTTTTAAGGAAAAGATTAGGATTTTTTTTTTTTTTTCAAATTCCATATTTACCTTTTGTTGCTGTATATAGGTACCTATATTCAAAGAAAATTCGAAACTGACACTGTACATGTGTTATCAAAAATTAGAAATAATACCTTCTGCAAGGTTTAATATTGATAATTATAATTCTCGTCGTATTGAATAAGCTTGATTGAATTCTTTCTTTATGCCCCAAAGTTAGTTTTATGGTGAATTGTTAAAACTGAAGTGACTAAATGAAAGTATTGTCTTTGGTGCAAGATACGATAATAGAAGATGTAAAACAATAGACTCGACAATAAAATAAATAAACGAAATCGTACCTACCCACATCACGTTGGTTTATTTTTCAATGTTCCTTACTTGGTCATTGTTATTTTTGTCTTTTCAAAACATTTATTCTCGGCTTCATTCTCATAATTTTATCATAAAAAAAATTAGGTGCCATGCGTTCACTTTCAGAGACATACGCGATTAAGAGCAAAGTTGAGGGGGCTGAGGAGAACTAAAATTCGTCTAAAGTGTCGTTGTTTTTTTCATTCATTTACGATACGTACGTAATGACTCAAATCTATAACAGGAGACAGTGTAAAACAGTAAGGGGCTTAGTTGGTTGATTCCCCTTCTACTTTGGTCATTTTTACCCTGATTGTAAATAATGTGGAATGCACACAATATCATCCGTGCACAGCGGCAAACTGGCCGGTTGGGAAATCAGACATGAGCCTCTGTGGAAATCCTCCAAAAATTTTTTTAAGACAATCAAATGTTTTTTTATAATTAAAAAATTTTAGCGCAGCAAGCTTCAAGAAAAAAATACCTTTTCAAAACTCATGACTTTGGCGGAAATTTAGTTTTTTTGTGGGTGTTGCAAAGTAGGTTTTCATCCTTAACCTGGTTTTTTAAGAGGAAGGCTGGAAATTTCCAATGTTGCAAAATTATTTCAAGCGTTACATCTGGAACACATGCAATATGAATATTTCCGCTACTGTCAAGAGTAGCAAATTCTGTCAGAAAAAAGCTTTTTCTGTCAATATCTGCTAAAAGTTGATATCGTTTTCTATCGATATTTTTTCAAGAAAAGAAATTGTTATTAAAATTCATTGTGTGATGGTGCATTTTTGGTGGGGAACCGGATCATCTTTGTCATTATTTTTGTATCAAATGTTTTAGTTATAGCTTTCAAAAAAAGCAAACTCTTTTAAAACGGAGCTCGCCACTTTGAAGTATTGAGATTTTCATGACTTGTGAAAATTGCTCTTCCTGTAGAATTTACTGGGAACTTTTCACAACTTTCAAAAACTTTTTTTTTTCAGCTGAGTTTGCTTCGATAGAATTTTGAAATAAGTAAAAACTTTAAAAATGGGCTCTCCTATTGGAATATGCTGATTATGCTGTCATATAATTTGAAATGCCAGGGTACGTGGCTTGTTGCTCTAGAATTGTGCACGCAAGAATCCAAGAATTAATAACGATATCTGATATAGGAGGAAAGGAATTCAAAACGAATTGGAGAAAATTTTGTCACAAGTGATAACTGTTAAGGAAAAAATAAAAATAAAACTGAATTTATCTGCAGGAAGGACAAAAAGAAAAATATCCGAAAGAACAAAATTATTTTATTTAATTATTTTTGAATGGTGCAGTAATTTAAAGTTGTTGGTCGATGAAAAATGTTTATTTTCAGTCTGTAAACTTAAGGTACCTTATCTACGGATAGTTTTTGTTGCAGCAATTATTGCATTTCAGAAAGGGGTTCATAAGGACCATGCTTTCATAATATGATTCGATGACATTTTTCTTCCACACTGTTTATCTAATTATTTCATAATTTTCAACTTGATCTAGTGACGTAACCAAGAATGAGCGAAGGTGGGTCGCAGCCCACCCCAGAAAAATTATGGCCCATGCCCTGGCTTACCTTGAATTTCAGCCAAAGTTACTGAGTATGTGGTACATACTTTTTTTTAACCTCTTCTAAATGACGTTTGATTTTTGGTTTATAAAATGGTTGTTTTTTTTCTCCCACCTCACAAATAAAAAGAAATCGTCGCATACCTCTGACCTGCATCAAATAACTCGATTTGTGGCCAGCGCAAAAAAAAAAGATAGTTACGTCACTGACGTTTGAGTCATACTCCAAATTTTATTCTGAAGGATATAAGAATTTAATTACTTTGTTTCCAACGAACAATTATTCTTATTTTATTTATCCTATTAATTTTGTTTTTGTTTTTTCAGGCTCCCCCTTTGAAATTTTTCAGCCACACAAGTGATTGTCGTCATACTAGGTAAGCTGATGAATACATTATGAACACAGTTATGCATTGTAAAAACCACCTAACAAGTTCAGAAATCTCCCGATCTACGATTAACGTCCATAACTTTTCAGTCGTGATCTTATTTACATAGGTGATAATTAGGTCGTGTACAAAAAATGTTTTTCTTTTGAACAACTAGTTTTGATTCATCTATTACACGAATATTACAATCAAGTTATATCAAATGGAGGAGAAATGCCAAAAATTATTCTGATGTCTGAATAGCAGCTAAAACATAATATGGGTAGAACTAGACATTGTAAGGTAGCTAAATTATTCCCCCTTCTGAAAAGTCATTAAAAGTTTTCACATGGTAATTTCTGTTTTCGAAAAATTTCAAGGAGGCTGAGAAACTGGTTGCTGGAGTTAAACCCCGAATACCCCTATTCTTTTTAAGTTAAGAGAAGGAATCGAAGTTTTCAAATGTTAAGAATGGAACAGACACTAAACTTTGGAAGTCAGAGAGGCAACAAGCTGCACCTTTCCTAATTGCATTTATAAATAAGGAGAAATTTATTTTCAGGATTCAGATTTATGTGTTATGTCATCCCCAATTTGGATCTACTAAGCTGGATGCATGTTTAATGGTAACATAAGTCTGCAAGAACATCAAAATCAGCTAGAATCTAAAAGCATTCTAATAGGTCTGTTTAATATTGCAAAAAGTGCCAAATTTTGATCATTTTTCAAAAGCAGGTTGTCTGGTTTTGGAAAACAGGGCACTAACTTAGTTCTTGAAAGAAATTTTTCAGATAGAACCAAAAAAAAAGAATTAATTTTCTCAAAAATTACCAAAGTTTTTGATCAGAGTCGCTGAATAAGTTTTGATGATAATTTCTCTTTAAAGATATGATGGTATTTGTAGCACATACTTACTGTGATATACCATTAACTTCTATCAAAAAAGTTCTTTAAATTATTCTACAGTAAAACCTCCTTTAATAGACACCTTCCCTAACGGACAAAATGTGTTTGGTCCTGGCAAAAACGTATGTAAAGTAAGGCATTAGATAGCTCCCAATGGCCGACCCCACCCTAATAGACAACAGACAGGGTAAAATGATCCGGTTAGCCAGATTTAATTTCTGAATAGCGGACAGGTAGTGTTATATTGTAGGATTATTTTCCTTAAAAGTACTGATCTAATACCAAAAGTTCAGTACAATATGGAAAAAACTATTTTTAAAATCCAAAAACAACTTTTAATGACACAATTTTTTTGTAAAAAGTAACTACTATACTTATACTTGACTTTTGTTCCCTTTAATAAAATTACTTATTTCTAATTTTTTCACTTTTCATGTTTTTTTTTTCCATTTTACATTTTTTCTCCCAATAACTGACATCTCTCAATAGCTGACAAAATGCTTGGTCCCTCTCGTGTCTGTTATTGAGAGGTTTCACTGTATTTGAGAAATTGATTCTTAGTTTTTCCACTTCATAGAACTGACACGAAACCAAACTTTACTGTGTACTAATTTTTGTAGAGGTCTGGCATATGCATAGTAGTGCAGTAGTGCAGAGTTAAAGAAAAGACGATAATATCGTTTTGAATCAAATAAGTGGAATGAACATTATGGAAATGGTTGCGAGTGCGCACCTTACTACCACAGCAACAGAGGCATAGCATGTTTGATATGTGAAGAGATTGGTGTGCGAGCTAAGTTCAGTACCCAAGTTTAGCAGCCAAATGAAGTAACTGCTACTTCCAGAAATGCAAAAAGAAAGTACCGATTAATCACATTACTTTTTGATTTTTCTTATTGTTGTTTCGTTTTTATGCTAAAACAAAATATTCCATAATGAATGATAAACACACAGCACTGGTTTATTTATATTTTTTATTGAAACGAAACAAATTTTAAACAAAAAGAAGAAAAGAAAGAAGTATTTTATCATTCATTTATTTTATCATTAATGAAAAAGTGAATCTAAACAGATCAATTTTCAATTGATCAAATTTTTTCTGTCAATTTTTTTCGATGTCATAATCGAATTTCTTGGAAATTGATTTTGCAAGATCGATCTTTCCAAAGGAAAAAATTGGGATCACCAAAAGAAAGATAGTTTGTTGACTATATGTCCATTGGCCCACTGGGTGATCGATGAGTGCACAAGCACACTTGTTCATCTCAATTACTCGTCATCACAAATATCAATCAGAAATGCAAACAAGTACAAAGTATCAGATCATGTGTAAGGAGATGTCACGTATGGAGCCACAAAAAAAGATATTTAATTTGTATGAAAATGTAAGTATTATGTTGAAGTGTTTATAGGTGCGAGGTGAGGAGGATTGGGAGTATACAACAATTTCTGATAGAACATTGACAAAAATACAATTTGAAGTATAACTATCCCTTTCTGCTTATTGAACACATCTCTTATATTTTGCTAAAACTCCTAATAACATGGATATAATTTTGAGAATCCTTCCTTTGTAAGCAGCTGTACATCTTCCTAAAATTATAGAGGGGGTTTTTTTCAGATTTTCAAAACTTATTCAACCAGTCAGTATGTAACTCATCAAACAGTTTCCACAAATTATTTATTTATTTTTTTAAATAAAGGAGGAAAAAATTTAATATGAAAAAGGTTGCTCATAGTAGAAGTACTCCCTAACCAAAAAAAATAGCCTGATTGTAGGTTATTGTTTGTTTTTTGTTTTTTGAAAACCTAAAAACGTAATTATATCCTATGATTCTATTGTAATAATAAAAACCTCAAAATATAATAGTTTGAAATATGTAGGTCATTTGTAAATGAAACTATGCTAACAGAAGCTGAAGGAAAAAAAAAAACAAACCTACGCACCTTATTGTAAAAAATAAAAATTAAATACCTAGTTGCACAAAGGCATCATTGCTTGTGAGAAGTGCTTATTGTAGGCTGCAAAAGTTTTAAATGTATTATTTTCAGATACTCACCAGAAATAACTGTATAACACCTTTGTTAGCATTAAAAAACATTTCGTTTTATGAAGTTTAAAATCCTATTTCATTCAGAAATTCACCATGTTATTTATTGTAAGATTGTTAATGAATGTTAATTAAATGATGCAACTTCCAAACAACGACAAAAAGGTTAAAGTTGATCTTCCTACAAGCCGAAACCAGTTAAAACCTACTCGACAGAAATTTTACAAATATTTTACAGACAGCTATCTTGCCTGGAAGGGCTCGGTTAAATATCAATTTGAAATACGCAAACCATGCAGTAAAAAAAATTGAAAAGTAACTCATCGTTTTTCACTACTTTTCGTTCATTTTCCTAGGTATTTAAGTTACATTTTGCCACCAAATTTTGCTAAATAAGTTCACTATAAACGTTAATATTTGTAATTAATCGTAAATTGGATTGATAATTTGATAAACTCTACACAAATCCGGCCAACGTAGTAATTTTTTTAGTATTAAAATCTTCGTTAGCATGTTTTTTTTTCTTCCACCCTTCACCTTTCATTTATCTAATTTTTGATATGAATAAGTTGTACTTACAAACGCTACCAAAAATGCTAGCAGAGAAAAGAGGGGTAAGATTAATATATTCCGTGCTTGATATAGACCTATAGTTGAGAAAAAATACCTTACTTGAAGAAATTACCTAAACTTTCAGGGATAATAACTTAAAAAATTGGTTTGAAAAATTCCTAGGTAGTATCAAAATAATTTATTCTTAACATACAACAAAGTGCGTTTGGGATGATTCTTCCATTATGTCATGCTTTTCACGCGCACGTCTGTGATATTGTTCATCTGATTTTTCACCTTATTGTTTTACTTTATTTTTCCTTTCTCTATCTGTGGTTAATAATCCCAAATTTTTTTCTACTAAAAACTGAAAATCGCTTTCTCTGCTTCGAGATTTTGTTTTGAAAACCAAACTGAACTTAGAAAAAAATGTGTAAATCAATCCACTGGTCGTATAAATAGATTAATTTGCATTTAATAGTCCACAGTAAGTGTGATATGATTTTAAAAAATTGGCTTTACTTCGTAGGCTATGTAATTATTCACTTGTGAAAAATAATTTTACAAGATAAAATACACGTAATTATTTGACATTTAATTCTCCTAAAATTTTCGAATAAACTGCTACAAAATATAATTTTCATTTTCGTAAAAAACTATAAAAAATGTTGATTTTCAACCATTCCGGGAAATTTTGCGTGAAATTTACAAAAAAATGCATAAAATGTAATAATAAAATTGTGGTATTTTCACTTGATGAAAAGGTACGTCTCCACGAGGCAAGTTTTCTAGCGGCTAATTGAAAATTTCTAGCTGCAAGTCATTTTTCTCATTTAAACACTACCGCTTGTCAAAAATTGCAGCTAGAATTTCACTACCCTGCAAGAAATTTATTGCCTCGTGTAAACGCAGGGGATAGTAAAAACTTACAACTAGCCAGCTATCTAAACTGAATGGATAGTTGGCTAGTGATAGTAGAAAGAAGAATGATATCATGAAATGTATAAATGTTTATGAAAACACAGTGGAAAACGCTATCATTGAGTAAACACTTTTTTTTCTATCCTCTAGTTTTTGCTTACAGCTAACAAAATAGCGCTAAATTATTGCGACATGTAAATATGAGTGATAATTTCTCTAGCAAATATAGCAAACTAGCTGCTAGAAAACTTGCCTCGTGGAAATGTACCTTAATTTCATAAGTAGAGTGTGACACTTGTGCAAACTACAAATAGGTCATTGCTATGAGTGTGAAATTTGCTACATTTTCTTTTCTTATTTGTATCACAAATAACTATTTCAAAGTGAAGTTAGTCTTTCTCATCACTTAAAAAAATGTAACTAATTGGCAAAGTCTTTAAAATCATCAGGCACAAATTGGTTTTATCATGTGAGATGTCATGGTTCCTATTTTGAAAATTAGAATTGGCCAATCACAGTGCATTGTTGGACACATTAACTATTTGCCCATCTTTGAGTGTACCGAAAATTTATCTAGATGTAGTCAAATAATTTAAATCAGTGGATCCAGCAACCAGTAGCGAATGATATGGAGCCAATGGAACCGTCAACGTCATTTGTATTGTGTGTTATGTTTGTTTTTTAAATCAAATTTGGCCAACCCATTGAGAAGTTGAAGACTTTTCCTAATTGAGCCCAGAATTAACCTTCTTGCTATAGTAGGTCATATATACTCTTTTTTTTTTCAAGGTTTTTGCACAAAGTGCAAAAAACCCTATTAAATTACCATTGTTTTCCTTCTTCATGTTTTCTTCCTTCTTTCTCTTCAGCTAGTTCTGTTTTGTTTTTCATCTATGAAGCTATAATCGGAACCAAATAAGTTGAGCTCTGAAGGATATAAGCAATATGTCATACAAATGTTTAATGCCCAATTTATTAAAATTTAACTATTTTTAATAAGAATTTTAAATATCCAGATAATCTCAAAAATTATTAATTATTTTGAGATAACGATGTAGAAATGTTGAATAGCCGATGAGAAATAACATTGCATTAATGCGCCGTGAATGTCAGACAGTGTGGGGCACAGCTTTTAAAATTAGATTGACAGATCAATAGATCACTTCAAAAAAGATCTAATTTTGAGATCTAGATTGCTACTTTTCAGATATTTTAGATCTTTAGATCTTCAAATTAGATTGTTTGTAATAACTGAAGTACTCAAATCAGACAATCGAATCATATAATGAAAATAAATTAATAAATGACTCTAAAACTTATTGTTCTTATTTTAATTTTTTAATTTTTTCTTATTTTTCAATTCTTACATGGTTGAAAGAGATAATGGGGAGGAAATTGAGAAGCAATCTGAAAAATCAGGCAACAATGAACGATCTTATTAATTAGATTGCAATCTAGATCACCTTGCTAGATTAATCTACAGATTGTGATCTAGATCGCAATATTGCCAAGATCCGTAAATCGCAATCTAAATTGCCTTAATTGATCTGTCACCTCACACTGATGTCGGAGCTCAACTCATTTGATCCGGACTATAGTGATGTGCACTATTCGATTGGTTCGACTAATCGATTACCTAGATTAATCAACTAATCAATTTTTATTATAAGCTTTTATTAAAAGCTTTTACTAGAAGCTTTTATTCTACTCATTACTACGATTTTAAAATATATCAATACTGCAGCCAACCTTCCAAAACAAAATAATGTTTATTTTGCATGAAGCCAAAGCCAAAAATAAAAATAAAAGCTTATCTTCTAAAAATTTGTTTTTAACCTAATTAATTCACTAATCTTTAGTAAAATAGACAAAAAATAAACTTTCTTCAGGTTAAATTATCAATAATTGATAATTTTCCAGGAAATAATGGGTAATTTTTGAAAAAAATAATCAATAATACTGATATTTCAGAAAAACCAATAAAAACTGATTCTTTCTGGTTACTGTTCGCATTAATGGCTTCACCATTTTGTGAAAATGGGTTACTGGTTATTGGTTATGTGAAATTTGTTTGTTTTGGTTATCAGTTCCCAAATCGATGTTGTCAATTTATTTAGGTTTTTAGTGGATATTGTTCTGGTTATAGTTGTGCTTACAAATACAAGCCCTAGTCACTACTGCAATTTTAAAATATACTAATACTGCAGTCAACTTACCGCGACAAAATAATATTTACTTCGCATGAAGCTAAAGCAAAACAAAAAAATAAAAATAAAAGCTTATCTTTTAAAAACGCGTTTTTAACGTAAACTTATTTGCTATTCGATTTATTTTTGCAAGATTAATCGAATATCATTCAGGATTGGGCAAGAATCCTAAAATTTTTATAAAAGAAATAGACAAAATATATGAGGAAAATCATGCTTGTAGGCTGTTAAAAATGAAACGTTTCCTATTCTGCCTTAAAATTAAAGAGTGTTGAAAAAATTAAGTTTGCAAGTTAGTGTAAAAAACGGTAAAATCGATTACTTGAAATAATCGATTAATCGAACATCTTTCGAATAATCGCGCATCACTGTGTGAAGCAAAAGCCCTATTGCAACATCATTTATCGATGTAGTTTTTTTTTTTTTTTTTGGAATCACGAGAATAGTCTAAAAAAATTAATTACCTACTTATCTTTCTCATTTCTAATGAACGTCATACGCAAAAATTCCTCTGGATGTATAGTGTTAATCGATATTTTTTACCATGACAGCACAAAATTTTCTTTTATCAGACCATTCGACGTTGAGTCATCACCGAAATAAATGGGGTAACATGAGCAAGACGAGACTAACAACGGTGCTGACCGTAGTTTAACCTGTGTCTAACATTTCGACTGTATAGACTTGAGGAGTCATTGTGTTGTCTTACTGAATTGTACGACGCATTCCATCCGACTGTGCTTTTTAAACGTTCATTCATGCAGAAAATCATAATAACAGTGGTCCTTAAATTGAGTTAAAAAGTTCATTTCGTATGTGTACACGCAAATAAGTATACACGATTTCGTCGTTGAAAATAAGAAATTGAACTTTTGAAGGTAAAATTGCATGAGTATATAAATTGAATAATTACATATTAACTGCCAGCTGGAAAATGATCACAGGAGAGGCTAAAGAAGAAATAATGAATTTATTCAATTTTTGAAGCAAAGTTACAACAAAATTTATGGTAAGGGATAAGGTGCCTATATTACGTAATTGATTTGGTTAGAGAAAATAACAAAAATATCTTTAGATCACAATGTAGCTCTTTGGCCAAATTCATTTGAATTAAACTAAAATTCTGAAGATTTTAACGTATTTTCTGATGCAAGGTGTAATGTGGGCGAAATTAGAGTACCAGAACAACAAATATGGTTAGAAAAAGAAGAAGAATCTCATCAACGGTTTCTTTGCTGAAAATGCTTCATTAGGCTCCCTCTAACATGCCAAACTAAATCTAACTTCCGGATTTGGGGAGGAAAATTCCCAAATTGTGGACAATGTGCCTCATAAATTATCTTTTTGCAAATATCTCAAAAAATTTGGGAGATCCAATCTTGCAAGCTTAGTGAAAAATTATTTCTTTTTCAATTCCAAATCCAATAATGTGCAATAAGACTCAATTCAGTGCAGTGGAAGCGACATATGGGGGCTGAAAAATCTATCAAATAATAAAAAATGTATGTTTTTGGAAGAAATCGCTTATTAATTCGAAAAATATAGGAAATATGAGGTTTGAACCTGAATAAAAGTTATTACTTTTTTAATTTTGAATCTTTCAAGCTGAAATTTGGTACACCTCCTTACTTTGTTTTCCTAAACAACATACCAATCATCATTTTTATGTAAAAATTACATTTTAAAAAATTTTAGAACTTGAAAAATT
The DNA here is from genome assembly GCA_011428145.1 of Ericerus pela. Taxonomy (NCBI): domain Eukaryota; kingdom Metazoa; phylum Arthropoda; class Insecta; order Hemiptera; family Coccidae; genus Ericerus; species Ericerus pela. The sequence goes on along the minus strand of WOFM01000301.1, from coordinate 167,835 downwards.
TTTTAAATAAGGTCATTATACTTTTTTTTGTAAAATCAATTGTTTTAGAGAAATTTAAGGTTAGACTAAACATGAAACAAATTTACACTATTGGTAGAAAGTTTAAAATTTTCTGCTGTTTTGAATTAAATCTTAAACATGATAAGGCCTAGCCATTTGTGAAAATATAGTTCGAAGCCTTGAAAGAGTTAATCAGCCAAATATATAAGTGTGTTAAATGAAGAATGCAGGACAGCTTACTCTTGAATTTGTGTAGCTATGACTTTTAAATATTTGGATAAGTTTTTAACCAACTTTTTGTTTTGGAATTAAGAAATGAGAATGGTTTAAAAGTTACTTGCTGATATTTCGATGAAATTTCAGAATAATTACTCCAACACTGTAAACAATTAAAATACCTACAACACAGAAGGAAAAATTTTGCAAGTCAAGGGAGAAATTCTTTTGAAAAAGGGAATCTATCTTGGAATTAGGTATTTCATACCAAAGCATAGTTTTTTTTATAGTAAAAAGTACCATCGCAGTGATCAAAAATTGAGGGGAAAAGTCAATAATTCAAAACCATTGAATGTTAAGAACATTTTTTTGTCAAAATTGACTTCGTATTGTTTTTCTTCGATTTCTACATCCTGTGCTTCCAACCGTATATAGTGCTTCTTATAACTAATTAGTCTGTTATCAAACATAACAACTATTCAAATACTCCCGTTATTGCGACTGCATTTACTAATGATTAGACCTACTCCGAATTTATATAGTAAGTAGGTATTTAAAACCAAAACTTGACTGAAAACTTATCCAACTATATAAAAGTCATGTGGGGTTTCTAACAATATTTTCACGAATGGCTGTAACTTATTAAGTCTCTTCTTTAATATTTCCCTGAAATTTAGGTTAAAACAGCCAAAAATTTTCAACTACCAATAGTGAAAATTTGCTTCATCTTTATCCGAACCTTAAATTTCTCTAAAACAACTGATTTAAAAAATATATATATAATGACCTTATTTATAAAATTTTTTAAATTCTAAAATTTTTGTGAAGGTAATTTTTACAGAAAAATAATAATTCAATGAAATACGAATAAGAAATAGTTTTTTCTGTCATTTTTCCCTATAGGAGATGACTCCTAAGCCAGTTATGAGGGAACTTTTGGTATGTTGTTTAGGAAAACAAAGTAAGGAGTTGTACCAAATTTCAGCTTGCGGCGATTCATTCTTAGTTAAAACCCTAAATTTTCCTGGACTATAACATTTTCCAATTATTGACTTGACTTGCAACCCCTTTCTGACACGCCTGACGAATGAATGAAAGTCATATTATATATCAACAGATACAAAATTAAAAGAGAAATAACTTTTTTCTGTCGTTCAAACCTCATATTTCCTATATTTTTCGAGTTATATGCAATTTTTTTCAAAAACATAAATATTTTAATATTCGATAGTTTATTCAGTTCACATATGACGCTTCCACTGCACCGAATTAAGTCTTATTGTACATTATAATGGATTTTGAATTGAAAGATGAATAATTCTTTACTTAGCTTGCAAGTTTGTGCCTCCTATATTTTTTGAGATATTTGTAAAAAACTAAATTATGAGGCACATTATCCACAAATGGGGGATATTCCTCCTCGAATCCGGAAGTTGGGTTTGGCTGGACATATTAAATGGGACTCAATGAAGCATTTTCAGTAAAGAAACTTTTGATGGGTTTTTTTCCGTTTGGGCCCATTTTTTGGCATATTTGTCTCGGATTAAGAGCAGAGCTTCAAAAAAATATTTACTATAAGTAAGATCAAAAATCACTATAATTTAGGAATAATCTCATTTTGAACATGAAACGGAAGTAATGGGGGTGGTAGTAGTAGTTTTCAAATGCCAACTGATAATTTTCTCTATCTTATGCAACATGATCAGAAGTATTGTCGACTCATGGTGGCTCTATTCAATGGCCATAGGGGAATGTAGTATATCCTTCACAAAACAAGTATTGTTAGAAGTGCAGAATGCAGAAAATACGGAGCAAAATAGAAGACTTCAGTCAGTGTATTATACGAATGTGGTCAAGTTTGGAAGTATCGAGTAAAAGTATACATGTACCTTGGGACAGGCATATTTGGCTGGAACCAGGCTTGCAAATGGGACTGAAGCTCAGTCTGATAATGTCCATTGGGCTCTTGATCTCATTCTATATGTAGGTAAATGAAGGTTAACGGTGCAATGAGCTGTATAAGTGAGACACCTCAGAGCTATAAAAATGGAACGCTCTCGTTATTTAAAAAAAAAAAAAAAAGTCTTACAAAATGATATTAATACTTTTGATATTATGTTAGGTTCAAAAGAGGAGTAGAATTTTTGTAAAATTTATCCTCAGTCACTTTAGTGAAAGATAATCGAAGATGAAAAAACGTATACGCCCTGTTCTTTCCAATTTAGATTTTTTCTTTGCGTCTAGACGTTATTTAAATAGTCAGTGCTGGCAAAACACAAAATCAGATCTTGCTGGAGAAATTTTAAGAGAATTATTTTACACTTTTTAGTACATTTTTCATTTTTTTGTTACCAATTATGAATTATTTCAATTACATGAAATAAATCATTTGGATAATTTAAAAGAATTTTTCATCGAATATTGAATTTAAAAAGATTATGGGACGAAAAAATGAAATTACGAGAAATTACGTGTATAGTTTTCTCTGGACAGTTAATGAAGTATGCGCGTACTTGTCTTGGAGGCTCTCTACTTTAGTAACTCAAAGTGGAGGCATTTCCGAATTCTCCTTATTTATGATACTGTACGTCGAAATTTACACTTTTCGGTCGCTCGAATTTCAAATTCGATTACCTTTTTCACCTTCGTCGCCATTGCATCAAATTGGGATTTTTTGTCAGTTTTCAACTTATTTTTGGCGTTACATATTGATAACACAGCTGCAATTAAGTGATTTTTTTGCCTGTTTTTCGAACTGGAAAGAGACGGGTGTCCACAGTTCTTGGATCAGGAATTTTTAGAAGAAGAAAATAGTATATTGTTCAACTAGTGCTTCTGTAGGAAATTTCCTAAGGAGTGAGAAGTTAGTAGCACTCGCTTACTGCCAACTTGCTGCAATTTCACACGAGTGAGAAATTGCCTTTCCACGCTTGTTAGTCGCTATATTTTTTATGGCAAATGTTCGAAATATTCTATTAGAGGATGCAAAAAATTATGAAAAAAGTGAGACATTAAAAAAAAATGAAATAAAGTAAGTCGTAAAACAAAGAATGGGATGAATAAAATTTGAAACAAAAATAAGGGAATAGAATTCAGACCCTTTCTCTGGAACAAAATATTTGTTTTCCACTTTTACACGACTACAAAATTTGGAAGGTTTTCAATGAAATCAAAAAAAAAAACAAACAAAAAAATAAACAATATATTATTGAGACAAGCACATACACGCGAACACTCTCATCTTTCTCGAGTAGCCTTAGTAGCCTAGTTAATATAGAGTAGTAGCCTCCTACCCTGGAAACGACAGTCGAAAATATCCAAGGATCAGACGAAACATTATTCTATAAAAGTTGAAAACAAATTCAAACCGAATTCGCTCCGTATCCTTCAACGCGTGCGAAAAGTAGTTGAGAACCAAGTTAAATTGTCCGTTTTCCGCTCACTAATCATGCCTGGAAAATGAGGCATTTCGTGCACATGTTACCAAATAAAGGTTTGAGAAGTTCAAAAGCCACCAAAATCGAACAGTGTAAATTCCTCTACGATGAAGACGTCAACAAAATCGTCTGAAATTTGTTTCTCATATTTTTTCCGTTGCAGCGTGAATTTTTTCTTTTCGTTTTTTTATTTTAAGGCGCCCCATTGGTCATAAAGTTTGCCAAGAAAGAAGTGTGACAGCGACATATTTTTATTTGTTTGATTTAAAATCGATTAAAAAACACATCGTCTACGTTGTATCGCATTTGGGCAAACTAATATTTTCAAATGTTCCATGCAGAGATGCAAATTGCTGCCAAATATTGATTTTTTTTTTATGGTGGTTCGTCCGCTTTACACACGTAGTAGCCTAACTCTATAAAGTGAAACCGTCAACGATTGATCCGTCATCACACATCAGCGCATATTTGGAGAAAATGTGACTGTGAATTCCAAAATAGTTGGCTACCAGCCCAAATACATTTAAAGTAATAAAAAAAAAAAAAAAAAAAAAAAAAGTAGTCATAGAATCCGCGTTAATTTTTCTTTCCTCCAAAACGCTACCGTATGTTTGGTTCAAAATTTTTTAATTTCTTTTTCTCCATCTGTCCATCATATAAGTGAATCAGTATATTTTTCACGCATGAATGACGATTTTTTCTTTTTCTTCATATTCAAATTCGTTTTCTTCAGCGATTCCGTTACACCTCTCTCTACGGTCTCCCTTTTGGAGTATTTTTTTTTTTTTTTTTTTTTTTGTATTCATTCATTCACTCTTTTTTTCTCTCTTCGTGAAGATGAATTTCCTGTTTGTCTCAGTTTACTGATTACAATAATTATATACATTGCTCGAGTTGGATTCCAGCCCGAAGAGATGTACTCTATGCGTGTACGTACGGTACAAATTGTGCTTCGTTGCATACGTAATGTCTCATTTGTCATCGTACAAAGGTTTGAAAAGAAAGGAGGAAAAGAAGAAGAGGTGGGGGAAGAGGCGTACAGGGAGCGAGACGTTTCAGTGGGTGTTCCATCCTGTGGGGTACTCCAGCAGTCGAGAGAAAGGCTTGTAAAAATACGGAGACTGGCAGGTTGCGGTTCATCGAAATTAGTTGTACGAACTTATCACGAAATGGGCTTTCGTTATGGATGTTATAAATATTTAGTCTCGTACACAGTACTTTCGATACGGGTTCCGACGAAGAAAAAAAAAGGGTTGACAAATTAGCTGGTATTATGGTTATTTTTGGGGTTACAATGTTTAGATATGTACTTGTTTTGGGAACTGATTGCAATCTTGAGACGTGAAAATATGTTTTTTACTTTGTTTTTGCTTGGCACTTTTAAAATTTGGAGAAAGTTCTAGTAATAAATATACGACATGGCTTTCATAGATGCTAAATTTCTCAAATTTTATGAATTTTCAGAAATGACGAGAAAAAAAAGAAAAAAAAAGAAAGATCAAATAATTGTTTTGCCTCCACTCAAATAAATCTTGGCTACGCTTTTGCTGGCCGGATGTAAGAGTGAAACATACTTTTCGTTAATTCAGAAAATGCGGTGTATTTAGTATGTTGGCGATTGTTAGCTGTGAGTCAAAACAACAAATAATAAAAATAATTAGGTTAAAAACGAATTTTTAAAAGATAAGAGTTGGGACCATGTTCCTCTTTTCCTTTGGGGCTTGGCCTCAGTTGACAGACTGTGGACTTGGTCCATCACTAAGTCCACACACTTAAGTCTACGGACGTTAAAACATAAACGCATTTTAGCAGCACATGGGCTAATGGACAAACTACAAAATTCGTTTTCCGTTTGGCCTAAATGCTACGAACATAGCCTAGTGTGAACACACGTATGTAAATATATGTACGGTGGCTAAACACTAGGCTAAGTAACGAACACGCGCCTATCTTTCCCGATACTTGTGGATAACGTGTATGTGTAGCCTAACCTATACCCTGGCAATGCCTATCGTTAGTTGCCAGTTTCTGATTTTATAAAAGGTTGGCTGCCTTACCAAAATGGTAATAAGGAACACGCAAATCCATATTAAATTCCTGTGGGTATCAAGGTTCACCCACAATAATCTTTTATTTTATTTTATTTTTTTGGCTTTAGCTTCGTGCGAAATAAATGATTTTGTTGCGGAAGGTAGGCTGTGGTATTGGTATATTTTAAAATCACAGTAGTGAGTGGAATGAAAGCCTATAAAAAGAATCAAGGAACTTCAAAGTTTCAAAGTACCGTAGAAACACGATTAGTATCTGACTCCTATGAGACTTGGCCAATAGTCAGAAGGTACAAAAGACCAGTTAATCTAAGGAATAACTTCGTCAATTGAATTTTTCTTCTGATGTTACCCTTGACAAATGCCAAGATGCTCTTTTTCCAGCCATTTAATTACAGTTGATCTACTTGAAGTAGAAAAATCTTCTCCATTAATTTTTTATTCAAAATTAATGCTTTTTCTTTAGCAAACAGAAACACCAAAAAGCACTTGTTGGAACTGTAAATAAACTTTTAACGTTTTTAACTGAAATAGTGTTGGTGAGAATACAAAAAATAGCCCTAATTCAAAAGAAAAGACTTAGCTTCATTTTCTCATCAAATAAAAAATTTGCAGCTAAATAGCATTATGCTGTGAAGTTTGTAGGCATCTATATTTGGTTAGGTATCTACACCAGTTTAAAATTGCTGCGTTGGTATCTGTTGTTTGCTGTTTGATATTTATTATGTAAGAGTAGCCTTCGATAATAGGCAGCAACAGAAAGTTGCTTTTTGTTTTTCTCTACAAAATTGAATCTAAATTACATCTTTCAAGATTTCTGATTCAGGTTTTTGAGAATCAAATTATTGAGGTTATTATGTAAGTAATACAATTGCAAATATATTGGCAACTTAACTGATGGTTATCTTGCAACTCCAAGATCACTGTGTCTGTTTTGATCGCATTTCTGTGTATACCAATCCCTGAATCTTCTCCCTCTCTGTAAGGATTATAATCCAGCACCATTTTTGTATTATGGGTGTTTTTTTTTAAATTTTATGTGGCTCTCTGGCATTTAGCTACTTTCATCATTAAATTTTATAGAAAATTATTGAGATATTGTGTAGTCGCTTTCTTCGTTTTAGAGGCATCGTATAGTAAATATGTATTTTGATACTACTTTTACTTAAGGGTTTGCGTGGCGTAGTAATTTGGTGTTCGGCTTCGTAATTGAAATATTATAAGTTTGAGACCAACTGCCGCTACATCTTTGACCTAAAATGGTGGTGGGTTCGGTTTGATTCGATTCAGTTTAGTTCCATTCTATTGGTGCTCCAGTATGAGATTGAAACATTAATGCTAGGATACGATTAGGCTCTGGATTCTGACCATCCTCTCTCACTCTAACATCGAATGTATTCTCCAGATGCTGGTGAAATCATTTCGTGGTCAAAACCTAACTTAAAGGAGAAAAATTAAAGAAGTTTAGTACTTGTGGAATACCTTGTTGTGAGAAAGTATTCTCACCAGAAGGTAAATTTAACAGAATTTAAGCGTGTTCAGCCACTTCATATTTTACATATGGGTAAGCGAAAACCAAGGCGAACACTGGCAATTTTAGAGCCAGTTTGGACAGTTTTTATACTGGCTTATTTACACGCACACAGACACACATATGCATATGTGTTATAGAAATCACGTCATTTCTTATTCATTGCTAAAGCAGCTGATAAGAAATGACATAATGCGTTCGTTCGTGTCATTACTGAGATCCTTATCTATCATTTTATCATCGGCCAAACTTTGCATCTTACTTGCCTGTGTGTGCAAGTAAAAGCATATGAACAAACAGTGTCTATAACATACTGTTGAATATAATCGGATAAGGAATGAGAAAATTTTTTTTACGAATCGAGAAAAAAAAGTGGAAAATTAAGATAAAGATTCATAATTATTATTTTCTATTTACTTAGTTACAAATAAGTACGTATCGGTTTGAGGTGGATCGCTGAATCCAGATTATACTGTTTTAAAAGTTAAAACGAATCTGAAGAGGTTTTAAATTCAGGTTTACGAGGTTTAATTGTTGGATTCGCAGCGCAGCATAGCCATTAAATGTTTTTTAGTTCATATAAAATGAGTAATAGGTGAGAAGGAGTGTCAGCCTCGTCTGGTATTTGACTAATATCTATATGGTTGTCAGTAGATTTGGGCGATGCTTGAAGCATTGCATTTTTACTTCACGTAGTTAAAAAATTAAAGAATAACCGCACATTAGTAGCGAATGTTTTAGCCTATCGTATAAGAAAATTTGTCGTAAGGTTTGAAATGTAATACATAATATACTTACGTACAGATAAAAACGTCAACGGTCTTGATTTGTTCAAAATTGGTACACACCAAAATATCAAAGTAGGTAAGTTGATAAAGATGAAGAAGTTGCATGTTAACCAGTAGCTATGCGTAGGTATCAGATATTACGATGGTTTGTCAGTTTATTGAGCAGCTCAAAATAGAGCCTTGCAGGTGTACGATTAACAATATACTGTATGTAGAAATAGAGGTGCTGATACGTCTGAGAGTATAAGATTCAGTAGGCTACATACATGTACACTACTGTAGCCTACATATTACATTTAACAGAATTAGATATCAAAGTTGGAGCTTTTTTTATACGCTTTTATTGCGGTTGCTAATATTACAAAATATTACGTGGTTTAGTACCAGTCCACTGGGGTACGCTGTATTAAGGTTCGGTTATTCTGATCACTTGAATAGCCTCGTTCACACGACGCTGTTTTACCAGCGCTGGCAGATGGTTGACAACCAGCGCTGGTAGTGCCAGTGGCTGGTTCATTCGAACGATGCCGGTTAAAAAGTTGCTTTTCTTGTTGATTTATCTGTTATCAGTGGAGAGCGGTTGTATTCATTATTTAATTATTAATTTTCCATATTTTTAATTATAACTCACAAACTAACAAATGGATTTGAATACAATTTCATTTAAATCATCATCAAACATGTGGAATACCTTGTGAGAGATATTCACATGTAGAAGGTAATCCACAGCTTTGCGTGTTCTGCCACTTCATACATTTAAGTATGGTAGAGCTAAATCATAGGCAAACACTGGAAATTTTGTAGCCAGTTTTGTGAGCTTATATAATAAATTTGGCACACGCACACAGACACACATATGTACATATACATATGGTATTATGTCATAGTTTACGTCGTTTCTTGACTCTGTAAGATGATAAGAAACAACGCAGCGCGTTTGGTGCTGGTTTGTGACATCACCAAGACCCTTATCAGGTAATTTGTCATGGCCCATATAATGTATCTTACCATGAACATACAAACGTACTGTGTATTGGTTTATCATCATAGAGACAAAATATGCCAGCCTTTGGACAGCAACTGTTGTCAAGGGGTACGAGCCCCGATACCTCATACGTGTATTGTCCCCATAAAACATAATAAAATAACCTTTTAAATTTTCACCATTGACTATTCGTTTGTTGTGGAGAAAATTTGTTTCCAAAAAATTGATTTGAAAAGATTTTAAAATTCCATTAATTTTCAACTGTAACCCACCCAACAAAGAGCGTATTCAAATGAAATTTCTATGAAATAATCTTGAAACATTGTTTAATAACTCACTAAAATTACAATGATGAATATTTTGTAGTTATGGAAAGAAGTAGTTTGAAATACAATTGCAATAACTAAAACCAAATTATTTCAAATTAAAAAAAAAGTACACCTACTCTCAAATATTTTTTAAACAATAGTTAAGCTTTATTTCTAACTCAATCAAATCATTCAATTAATAACTTTGTAATAAGGATGAACTTTTCCTTGGAAATTAACTTCAATGATTTCTGTAAGTAATTGTGATAACTGATAAAAACGGTAACATTCATGCAGTTTCACCTGCTGGTAGTTCACAAAATGGTTTTCATCAGCTAGCTGGTGTACCAGCAGCAAAAATTGAAAAATTTCAACTTCACCAGCACATCAGAGGGCTGGTAAACCAGCCTGTCCACGGGATGCTGCTTACCAGCAACCAGCAGAAATTCTCTACCAGCACCGGTAAAACAGCATCTTGTGAACGAGAGTGCATAGTTGGAGTGTGATGTTTCAAATAAGGGAGGTGTGGGTTCTAATTCCCAGCACATTTTGTTTTTGTATGAATTTTTTTTGCTTTTTTGAAAATATTTTACACTCATATAATATCAGTTGTGGAGCGTAAGTAGTACCTACTTCGAAGTGCAGTCTATATGTTTTGGGACCAAATCTGAAAAAAATTAAAAATACACTGGTAGCATTCTTTAATTTATTAAAAATAGGTACCCTAATCGCTTCAATACAATATTTTGAATGGGTTTTCAATCTTTCTGTGATCCCAAAATGTATTTCTTAGGGATGTCTCAACGGCTGGGTGTTCACAGATTTTTAAATTGTAGAAATTGAGTCGAATCACCTGCTTTTCATTTTTAACTAGAGTTCATGAAATGAAAAAATAATATGGAGGAGCCAAATCTGGTGAATAAGATGAGTAATTTAATGTTATAACTTGTTTTCATATCAAAAAAATGCTCTCAAATGTTGGGCTGAACATCTAATCAGAAACAAGAGAATAAAATTATTTATTGGGTAGCCAACTGGATCATGGATGGTACAAATACGACGAATGCAATTAACTGGAGGATCCGAGACACTTTTTCATAAAATTACGTGCTGTTACCTGCAGCAGCTTCACTTGTGTAGTATTGTCTATTTATCCATGTTTCCTTTCTTCCCTTATCTTAACAACGTTTTTGTGCCCTTGAATGTTTCAACAATATTGTTTCAATCAAAAATTGTACCAGACCAAAAACTATACCCTCAATAATATGTCAAACAATTACTATCATCACCTTCTTGTGTTCTAAAACGGTCCAAGAATTGCTTTAATTCAAAATTGGCCAGAAATTTGAATTCAACGCCCTAAAAATACATATTGTATCACTGGATAATATTTTGAGAAAAATTATCGTCACCTTTTATTTGTAGACCCAAATAAATTCGATTGAAAAAAAAAAAAAAAAAAAAAAAAAACAATAGGAGAGAAAATAATATCAACCTCATCAATCGGTAGACCAGAAAAAAAGAGTGAAGTTTTTTTAAAGTTTTTTTTAAATTCTCTTTTATTTATTTTCGTTGTTTTCAAGAAATGGTTTGTTCTTTTTTTGTTTTCATAAATATCAGAAATTCGTATCTTTTCTCCCAGGTGGCTACGGACTTTCACCGTGGCTAAAAACCTTTCTTTAAATAAAACAGTTTTTTCAGGAAATTCTCATTCAAATCCGTTCAACAAACTGGAATCTTTTTCTCCCTTACTTTCTTAATGCAATTTTGTGGGTGAGTATTATAAATAAGTTTACGTCAAAATGAATTTTTAAAACATACACTTTTGTTGTAGGCTACACCTTACTCCATTGACGACCATTGTAAAATTAAATCAAATCATGCGTTCAAAATTATTTAAAAAAAAAAAAAAAAAAAAAATAGAAAACTGAAAGAAGAAAAACTGTTAGGGATTTGGATACATTTCTCTGGGCGTGAAGCTTAGCACATTAGCACACAGAAAGAGTAAGAAATTGACGACAACAACAACAACAACAAGTGTTTATGTACCAAAGGGTGGGGCGACTGCAGCGCTTGCTGATGTTTAAAATGGAACTACCCAAAATTACTTAAATGAAAGCGTATGAAAATAGTATGTGACACCTTTGCAAAGTAGCTGATGGCTACTCATGTGATCGCATCGCTCGAATTGTAATGCAATTATTTACTTTTTACGCTTGTATCACAAATAACGATTTTTTTTATTTGTTGGAGCACTTTTGGTTAGAGGCCCACTCAGCTAATGTCCATTTGGTTACTCCCAAATCCGTCACTGCCAACTGTATTGGTGAATGCAATAAATTATAAGTGCTACTCTTTCCAGAGACAGTGAAGTTTAACTTACGCTTACTGCCAGCTGGTAAAGTCTAAACTTGATCAGTTCAATTATAAATTGAAATGGTGAAAGTTTTAAAATAGGTATGGCTCTAAATTTATTATCAATCCACAATATTTTTGTTTATTCATTTTTTTAATCAGTTTATTAATTTATATACCGAGTTCTCAAATTATAATCGGTACTATCCTTTTTTTCTGCCGTAATTCTCGAATCCATGATTGCTGATCACCAATGAAAGTGAAACGTGAAACTATTCACTCGTCCACGAATAAAACGCCACATTCAACGTACGCCTTTATTTCGACATCGAGAAATTAATACCACAATCAAAATTGAATAGATACCTACTGCATATTCGGTAATATACCTAGTTTCAATTTTTTTTTTTTTTTCAATTTTAATGATGAGTGTGGTTTCAAAATCAAGAGAAAGAAGTAAAAAACGAGATCGTGCATGATGTGGAAATGTGAAAGCCGAAAAAAAAAGTGACATATCGCGAACGTAACTAGTGGTGTAAGGTCATGATTAGATTGGTAGATATTTATTTAAGAAACCAGTTATATTATGTTCGTCTTCCTCATAATATACTGAAATGTTTGAGAAATTTTTTTATTTTTAATCGCAAGAATAAAGCTACTTTTTTTCATTCTCTCTTTATTACTAGGTATCATCTATATAAAACATTTTAATGAATAATCTTCAAAAGTAATAAAAGGCAAAAAAAAAAAGAATGGATAAAAAAGTAAGGAAGATAGTGACTCCTACTTTATCAAAATAGAGAAATATCGTGTCTTCGATAGGAGGAAGTTTTCACTTTTCATTTTATAAATTTTTGATTTATTTGTTATTTTTTTCTTTTAAGTTGGTATGATAACTGTTTATTTTTACAGTGTCTATAGATAGGCGTATATGTATAGAGTGGCAACTTGTTCTCGCACGTAAATGAGAAGGCATTGACCTTCGTGATCAAGGTGTTAAAATACTGCCTAAGTTAATGATGAAATAAATGTGGATATGCTAGAAGCAGTCGTCACTGGCTCTTCGTAATTGAAAATTTGGCAACAACTTCTGACACTAGTGCTTTTCTGATGATGAAAGTGAACGTTGAATATATTCGTAGAAATGAGCTCTCGACGTTCAATAAGTCCATTGGAATCTTCCACTTTTTCAGTAACGAAGGCTTCTTTTAGTCTGTAAGATAAGATGCAACTTACTCATACATCAACTTGCCTACCCTTAGTTTTCGAACTTCATCTTCGCCAAAGTTCGGGTGGTTCATAACTAGGTATATTAAAGAAAGTGTCGTGTCAATATAGGATTCTTTTAAGAAAATTTCTATTCTCTATTTTGTGGTAGCCAAGGACGACTTTAAGAGGGGATTCAAAGTATAATCCCTATATTTCGAAAAAAAAGGTCAATTTAAAACATAATTATTCGATTTTTAAAATTTTAGGTCCTTGAATTATGTGAATAATTGCTAACCCCTTCCTGAAAAATTCATAAATATTATAAAATGTGATTCGATCCCCCACCAAGAATAAATTCTAAACCGAACCTACCGATATAATAGCAGCAAGGTATGTCTTCACTTTATAGCTCAACAGACTTCATTATGTGCACAAATAATACTATACTTATCTGAAAAAAATTTTCTGACCTGTTAAATACTGACACTTTGCCTTTCGAATGATCATTTCTAAAACAGAGGCCAAGCTAGGATAAAACCTTAGGAGAAAGGGGCTCAAGGTGTTGTCATGTTATTCTCAAATGAAAATAAATCGAACATTTTTCTAGTTTTCTCAACATTATATATTTTATAAATTTTCTGGAAGACTCCTTTTAACAATTTGCTTCTGTACCAAATAGTGAGTGTGATTGCATCTTCAAAAGGTCTACTAGATTTCTATGACCTCGTCTTCAAACCGCTCAAAAGAAAAAACTCGTGAAACGCTTAAAAATAGCGATACAAAATTATTTTAAAATTAATTTTTAAAGATCAGTTTCACGTTATTAATTGAAAAAGCGAGTTCTGAATGGAAATTATTGATTTGGAGAGCAGTTGTTGAGAAGGATGTCCTTTTAATATCTCTCTCTAAAAATGATGAGCAAAATCGATTTAAGTTCAAACTATGCATGATTTACCTAACTGCACATTGCAAAACCGAGGTAAAATGCATAATTCAACAAAAAGTACGGACAAATCATAAAATGTTCGAGATATTGCTTTCCTATTACGTTAATAAATAATTTATTAACGTTAAATTTTTCATTTCTACAGTTTTATCATTTACTTGCAACTTATTTAAGGTACTAAATCAAGATTTTTGTGCATCTCTAAAATTAACTTAGCCATCAGTAATATTAAGATTTCCCAGGCTAACAACCGTCAGAAATGGTGACTCCCATTGTGGGAAAAAGTGAACATGCAAGTGCTATCCGCCTGGTTCCCACACCCCTTCTACAGAGTGACGTCAAGCCATGGTAGCGTAAGCCTGTATTGCGGGTTTGTTAGTTTCCCCGCATAGCAGCAGCCTAACTCCGCTGCCTGTTTTGCTGTCATGCTGCAACTGCAGCCACAGCACTAAGAGGATTTGAAACTACATACACACTAGAGCCCTGCACGAGTACATACGGTATTGTGTGATTACAAGTACAAAATACTCGTCAGACGAGTAACTTGATTACCCATATGTACTCGTACTCATGTAGCAAATGATGCGAGTAAGTAATTGGCATCGCATCGTGGCATTATTGTTGCAGAACTTTGGGGAAACTCACGGCGATTACATATGAGTATAATTGTTACGATGCCTACGATGCCACGCTGCTACGAGTAATATTTTTCCGATTACATACTCGCATCATTTTCTAAGGTAATCGGTGATTCCTACACGATTACTTTTTTATGTACTCGTGTAGGTCTCTAATACACACACACTTCAGAAGGCTATCAGGGACGGCGTAACCGCGCAGACAGCTTCACTATTTTTCCAGTCTGTAAGTTGTTGGTTTGATTCCCCACACCAGCAATCTACAAAGAGAAAGATCAAGACCAAGACTACTACGATATTGGTCCTCGTCTTGCTTTTGCTAATCACTCTTCCTTAGGTGAAAGAATGTTGAAAATTTTCAAGTTGTAAGAAACACAAACTGATACATTAATTATTCGATAAATTTCTCCAATCAACCTATTTTGTTTAAATTTTTCAACCAATAAACTTACCTACGTTGACTTCTGAATAATTGGAAAAACCTTCATGACTCCATTTTTTTTACTCTTTAGTTTTAACAAAAGCTGAACCCAAACTTCAAATTAATGGCATTCGACTCTTTTTATTTTTGAGTAATAGTAACTTAAATCTCATTATCGATTCCAGCCTCAGCTTTTATTAATTATTCGTGAAAAAATTGCGGTATGGCCGGGTTATACCAGCTTTAAACTGTGGGATAAACCAAGTACTTAACTGATACAACACGTGGTAAAATAAAATTAAGCCATACTCATCGGTGAATTCAACTATATGATGCAACCAGCACTAGGAGAATCAATTGCATGAACAATTTAGATTGTAATGATCTTTAAAGATGCGCGTTTTAGTTCATTTGGTGGATTTAGTTCAACAGGTCTCGGTCTTTTGAATGAACTAGTTCAGTGAACTAGTTCAAAATAAACGAAATGAGCTGCATGAATCAAACCTTTGAGTATGTATTATTTCAAGTGGAGAGCTGATTCGTATACATTTTCTATACATAGTTAATTTCAGACATAGGAAGCCTTTCAGGGAATGAAATGACTTCTTTTACAATCGAGTATATCTATATATAATTCGTATATATAGATATACTTGCGTATAAAAGAAATCATTTCATTCCTCAAAAACGCTTACTATTTTGTTTCATTTTTTGTTGATTGATAAGAAATTCCACTCATCCAGTGATTAACAACAATGCTGTGACGTATAAGAGTGAACTAGCTCGTATGTCTATACAATAGCTCTGTTTGATAGGACTACACCAACTTACACCAACCTACAACTGGAGGGCGATTCCACAAATGTAGAAATATTATGTGACTTTGCGCTAATTTTTACTTGAATATTTGTGGAATATCCCTACTGGCGTAGGTTGGTGTAAGTTAGTGTAATCCTATCAAACAGAGCCATTATTAACTTTGATTTGATAATATCTTTTAGTTCAAAATGAACTAGTTCATTCTCATCTTTTGGTCTCGTTCATTTAGGTTTTTCAAAATATTAGTTCAAATGAATTAGTTCTCGGTCAATCGAACATCTCTAATGATCTTTGTTACTCTCAGCAGTTGTGCAAACATCTTTTTTTTTTTTTTTTTTTTTTAAATATATTTTTTAGAATATTTATTGTTTATTTCCTCCTTTTTATCGGCTATCTGTGAAACGGGCCATAGAAATTTTAAAATGTTTTTTAATTGTTTTTTACGACAATTTTTACGACCACCGGAGTCTGTAAAATCAGGAAGATTGTTGAAACGTGGTAATCACGTATAGTATAAACGAAATCGACGAAAAAAATTTCTTGCTCGAATATTTTCATGTGTACCTATTTAAATTTCGACGACGCATTAATAGTCCAGAGGCAAAGCCAATGAAATGTACATTTTTTATCATAGGATATCCTGTCCTCCTCGCGCGTCGGTTAAAATTGATATATTAACATTCAAAATAAATGAGAAGTAAATTATGTGGGGCTACGTGCCGAAAAAAGTGTACAGACACTGGAAAATTATATTACAGAAATGAATGTCATGAAGATAATTTTAATTTTTTTATCAATGAACGGCGGACGACGACTCTTTCACGTGTACTAAATGGGCAATTTTTCCTTTTCACCTCATTTATTTCGGTAGTATAGTTTCTTGTGTTTTTCGTAAATACTTCTAACCTCTTTATTGAGTAAATAAATAAATAAACAGATAAATTTAAAAAAAAAATCATTTTTTTTTATTTGAAAAATTCGTACGTTTATATATGCGCAGAAGGTTGTTTGTAATTTTCAATACCTACCTAATTATGAATGTTGTAGATATAGGTATCTATACTTCTTTTAACCATCGCATAAATGAAATATTTTACATATCTACTTTGAAATAATTTTACAAATTTTCTAGTGCCTGGAATTTAAAATTTATTGACCTTCAACTTGAAAAAAGATGTGTTCTTGTAGATGGACAATAATTTCATATAGGTACCTACCTAACTTAATCATAGCTTATGTCGATTTTTCCGTTAGACTATCTTTTATTACGTAATTCATCGGTTAAATGGATAAAAAAATTAATTCCTTATGCTCTCAGATATCGGTACCATGGTAACATTTGCAAAAATAGATATTGAATTTTTTTAGACTGAGTAAATTTTATAAAAAGTTGAATGAGATTTTTCTCTTCATTCATTGGCTGAAATGTTTTCAGAGAATGTTCGGAATCCGGTACTCAATGGTGTATAGCATGAATTTTTTAGCAACATTCTGGAGTACCTACACCGAAAACACGGCTGCATTCTCAGTCTGTTGTCTTTTTCTGAACTACAAAGCTTTCGTACACTTTATTGCACAATTTAAAAATGATATCTTGAAAATCCACGCGTAAAAAAACCCTATATCTTCAGTGAAAAACCATGTTTAACGTATTCATTCATAAATTCGTTTTTGCTTTCATTCATTGTAGTCAATACAGAAGATCTTGATATGTGGGATGTAATAAGAAAAAAAAACCTAAAAAAAAAAAAGGTTCGTTTAACCTATACAAACATCTGGTTTGGTATACTGTCTTTCCTTCATTCCCATAGCTAAATTTTAATCGCATCTGTCGCCCAAAAACGTGAGATATTCAACCTTTGTTATGGGAATTGAGTTAATTTTATCTTCAATAATTAACTTAATTGATGGGTACAACTTATAAGATATCTACGTAGGTACTTAAATTTTTAGATTTCGAAGTATTACCTATCAGTTTGTTGCCATACTCAATAAACTAAATTCGTTTATAAAATACTGATAAATAGAATACAAGAAATAAAAAGAATAATAATTATTTTTAAACGACGAAATTTTAGGCTAAAATTTCAAAATTTCAAAAAAAATCTCGTTATTTTTTGCTTTGTCGAAACTTTTTGGGAGGACGAGAGATGTTGTTGGGAGGATAGAAAGACAATCAAATTTTTAATTTAATATTTTTCTTTCAACTACTGCACAAATTTGTTTGTCATTTAAGAATGTCCGAAAAAAAAAAATTGTTTTGAAATTATTTTTTGTGAAATTATTTTTTAGAATTATTTTAAGATATTTTTTTTCACTTTCATTTTGGCTCATCCGAATAAAAACATTTTTTTATTATTTAATGCATTTACCCTTACAATCAAGAATCTCTGAGTGAAATTTGATGCATTTTTAGTATCCTACATTCATAAAAATAACTTGTGAAATACCTTGCTGGGAAGAGGATTCTCAACAAGAAAGTAGCCAACAGCTATATTTGTGTGTTCTGCCACTTTATTAGGGAGCCAAAACCTAGGCGAACACTGGCGATTTTGTAGCCAATCCCATGAATTTATAGAGTCAACTCCGTACACGCACATAGATACACATATGTTTATATAAGATATGTATATGGGTCATAGAAAGTGCGTCATTTCTTATTAGTAACTGATAAGAAACAGTGTATGAGTTCGTGTACCAGTCCATGAAATCACTGAAATCTTTATCTATCGATTATTCACTGTACAAACATCGAAAAAAAGTGTTATGAATAAGTATTTCTTCAGTAATATGAAAAATATCTCTCAAAACGTTTTCCTGTACATTATTCGCAGGTCAATTGTGAGGATGATAATTTAACATACATAGTTTTTGAGACCATTTTCATCAATGAAATGTTTTTGTCAAATTTTGAACCCTAATAGCGGTGATAAATAACAGATAATTATAATTTAAGCAACCCTCTAATTAAGGAAGACAGAGGGAATTTTCCAATTTAATAGCCGTTTATTTCACCTTAGGATCAAATACACCACCATTAGGCCTATCTTCTCATCGTCATTCATAAGAATTCACACGAAATGTATTAAACTATTATAATGTTTCACTTCTCTACATAACCTTAAAAACTGAAAATATAAGACATAAACAATACCAGGGAAAGTTGTTCATGTATGTTGTATCACTATATGCTTTATTTTCATTTCACTGCTGACCAATCATCCTTCGGTTTATTTAAACGTCAACAGACACTCTCCATTCCACTTGATTATTACCTCGATCACTACCATTATTTCCATTATTTTTTAGTTTTGTTTCAAAGGTGTAACAAATAAAATAACTTTGTGGGTATTTAGGTACCTACCTAGTTTTTCAACGACATTTTGACCGCAATAAACCTTGAAATAACCTCAGTTGGTCATAAAAAATCTCACTTCTCGAGTGCCCTTCCGAGAAAAATGCCCCTGTATTCATGTCTGACCAACTCAGATTTTGTTCAAAAATATACATTTTTTCTATATTTCAATAAATCCTCGGTTAATGAGTCGCTGTCAGTCTAAGTTTCTCACATAGTTCTCACGAACTTCTTCAAGAACTCAAAGATTCATAATTACTTGGATATTTAATACCTAACAACTGTGTTAGTTAGATTAACATTCATAAAGACTGAGACTACTAATATTGTTCTGGAGTAAGTGTTTAACTTATGCTCTCTGGCCACCGTAGATCAACTGTTTTTGTTTTGTATATCGATGTCTTACGTAAAATCAATATTTTATTAATTTTGTGAAGTGAAGTGCTAGAATTGTGTGTGCTATATTTTCTGTGAGATACGCAGACCCATACTATGCACGTGAATGAAATCTAACATCGGGAACATTGTAACATTTTGTATGTATGCCATATTGTAGAAGTAATCACCAGAACATCTTTTATGCAGGAAAACGTACATATTGATCTTAATCTCATGAAAAGACCTAGGGATGGAGGTTAATGTACGTTCTTCGACTCATGACCCACACAGATTTTTGGCATTAAATGGCTCAAATTCATGATATTACATTCTCTACAGTTATGTGAAATATTTTCTTATTAATACGGCACAGGTCGCAATTTTAGTGCGATAATCATCAAATTCAAAAGTACGAACATTAATATCAACTCAAAGACTAGACGTTCAAACTTACCGATGTTGGAGTAGATCAGCCGGACGGTACTTCGGATATGCCCATCTTTATTCCTATTTTGTAGATCTTATAGCTCTAAAATGATTAATTTTTAATTTTTCATCAATAGCTATAAAATTTGGAATAAATATTTTAAATATTTAGTTTGATTTATTTCAACATGCTACCAATTTTGGTACGGATCAACTGAAAGATACTTCCGATACGTCCGATTTTATTTCGATTTTGGACTCTAAACTGGGTAATTTCCAATCGACAACTACGAAATTTAGTAAGATCATTATTTATGATCTTTACTAACTTTTCTTCTAATCTTGGTTATTATCGACTGGTTTTTAAAAACCTACATTTTCCAGTGAAGTAGCTGCTGCTCCAGATTTGCTCTCAATAGGGTTTACACGAGACTTAGACTCGTCGCACACCTCAGCTGAGCAAAATTTTAATCGTGGCTCAGCGATTACAGCAATATGATGCGCTACATTTTCACACGGAAGAAATTTTGCTGAACTTAGACAACTGAAAAACTTGAGTAGTTCAACTACGTTTTGTGTTTGATTACTTTTTTTATGTAGGAAAACAGAGCATTTTAGTGTAGCTGTAATCTGCTATAATTTGTTGTAGAGCAACATTCAAAAGATAGCTTAGCTGTGTTGTGTGATAGGTCTTACGAACATTACCGTCAGTGATTCACACTTGGCTAGTTTTCTAGCTGCTTGTCAGCTACTTAGGGCTCTATTCTGTTAACAGTTAAATTCACTATACCATTACTCATTTAAAATCAACTTCAACTTGATGGATAGTCTTATAAGAATCTCATTAAAATCTCATAAGGCGAACTGCCTAGTTTAAGTTGAGTTTAAATGGTTTAAACAGAATATTAAATTCAACTGTTAACAGAATAGTACTCCAAGTAGCTGGCAAGTAGCGTAAATCTAGTCAAGTCTGAGTCAGGCTGAAATTTCGTTGATGTGTTTGTGTGTGTGGTTGTGTTCATGCCCCTTGTCAGTTGAAATTGAATGCAAAATTTCAATTTTGAAACCGACCTCTTATAATTCATTCAATGCGATTACTCAGTTTAGAGCTGGTGTGGATGTTGCTGAAAAGAGAAGAAAATTTCCATATAATTTTCTAATTATCTTTACCAGTTTAGAAATGAACAAACAAAAAAAAACACTAATAGTGGAAAATTTGCTATTTTTTGGATTCTAGAAACTTCTTATCTTTCACTCCATGATTCTCAACCGCTGTTTAAGCTGGAGAGCTGAAGTTGGTATCATTGGAAAGAGAAAAAAATTTTCATAAATTTTCTTCCTTATAATTTTTCCATTATCTCTAGCAGTTTGAAAATAAATTAACGTAAGAATAAAACATTGAAGACAAATTTTCAATTTTGGAATCCAGAAATCTCTCCGCTTTCACTCAATGATCCTTCAGTCGCTATTTACATCAGCGAGCTGAGGTCGGTATCATTGAAAAAAAAAGAAAATTTTTATAATTCTACTATCCATATAATTGTTTCTATCATTTTTCGCGGTTTAAAAACAGACGAAATAAAAAACCCAAATTTAAGGAAAATTTGCCGTTTTCGTATCGTTTAGATATTTTCAGGTAGTTGCAAAACTTCTAAGGAATCACGTACTAGGAAGTAGTAATGAGCAACAGTAAGACCAGGACCATGTTGGTCTTGCATCGATACTTGTAACTCAAACTCGTAGTCTTAGTTTCGTGCAATTAAGTCTTATCTAACTGTTTGTCTTTTTCTTGTGCTTTAGGCTTGTGCAGTCCACCCTAATTCTAGGTCTTGGTATTTTATACTATACTATAGTCTTGGTCTTTCTCTTGCTCTTTGTTTTGCTCACAATATTTTTTCTTTACTAAATTTATGGTTAAATCAAATTTACTATTCATGCCCTTCCCAAATAGACACCTGCGTATGAATGAAAAAAGTTATACCCACTAAACATAGAAAATTAATTTAGTAGTAAGATTGCGAAAATTTTTCAGTTTACTTAATTTCAATTTTTTGTTGTGTATTTGGTCTTGGTTTTGTTAGTTGGTCTTGGTCTTGTAAAAAGTGCAATACCGAGACCAGTTTTTCTTATCACTAGCTTGAGTACAAAACTTGATTATAAAACGGTGTACTTTGTCAAACCCTCTCTTATGAGTTGCAAGCTCCTGCGAAAATGTAGTCGTGTCGAATTAGGTGATAAATTAGAATTGTAATTTTGGTTTTCGATCACCTTAAAAATTCATTAATGCTGAACAAACAAAAAATAAATAAATAAGATAAAATATGTTCTCCAAATCCTCTTTTCGCACATATCAATCTTATTCCAATCAGAATGCATGCCAGAACAAACACAAAATCGTTCATATTCAGCAGAAACGTTATCGAATAACATTGTTTTCATTTGGAGAAAAAAATACTGTCTAGGCCTACTGTATAAATTATACATAAGTTCTTAATTTTAGATCTTAAACGACATCGACTAGATTTTGAAGCATAAATCACTTTATTTTAATTTATTATTTATGCATTTTGACGATTAACTCTTTTCTCGACTCGTATAGTCTACCTCGCAGGATGTTTATGAAGGAGTCGGTGTTACTGGTTGGTGGTAGATACTTAAATTTATGACTTCAATTGTGAATAACGACACGTTTATAGTGGCCAGCAATCATAATAATATTAAAAGAACTTCTGGCTCATGTTGATACTTTGCTGTACGACAATTTTAAATATTCCTTTCTCTCTTCCCCCTCTGGCTTCCTATTTTATTTCGTCTCTGTCGTCACAATGATTTGATTTAGGTAAATGACTGCTGTATAATCTATACAGAACTGGAGTGTAGACAAGCCGAGAAAGCAAGTGTGCTTCTAGCTTCTAGTGAACAGAAACACTTCAACATCTTTCGAAAATTTGTTCATTCTTCCGCCAATCAGCAGCAGTTCCAGAGTGTTAATGTCGCCGAAAAACGTTTCCTGCTTTTGATAACATCATGTTTTTTTTTGTTTTTTTTTTTTTTTTTTATTTGTTACATTACTTATCACGTAGACGAGACAAAATTTACTTAATTACACAGTATACTACAACGCATAAAATAACGATGTTAGATCCACATCGTTGAAATTTTTATGAAACAAATGTTAATTAAAAACTAATCTAAAGGTGTCGTTCGTTTATTGACAATGTTAATATTATGTTTATTGAAATTTAACGAATTTTTCGAATTTCAATTGAAGTAAAGCAGATAATATTTTTTAAGAGTTGAAAAAATGGAAGCTCTATAGCAGCAAGCCATAGTAAAAAATGTAGGTTTTCCTAAACCAAAAAAACTAAATAGATAAATAGAGGAGTGAGTGAATTTTTGACTATATAGCTTAATAGACTGCTAGAACTGATAAAATCTTGAAGCCAAACAATGCAGGCGTTACTTTTTGAAAAAGGTACTTTGTGTGAAAACTGAATGTGTGTTGAGTTATATTTTCATGACTCCTAACAATATAAGCAGATACTAGTAAAATATTAGAACGCTATACCAATTTATTGTCCAAAATTAATGAGTGAAATGTTCGAATAATGATTTAAGTTAATCGACGAACTGTTCAGAATGTGAAAATGTAAGTTTTGGATAGAGTTCCTTTTTTCTTGAAAAGTTTGAAGTAAGGTTTTCTTAAACTGAAAAAAAATTTGGCTGTTAGGTAAATAGTTTCATCGTTCGCTGATTTGTTATCCAAAAAAAACTTCTTAAACTACCGTAAGAACTTGAACGAGTCCTAAATGAGCTAAAATACGTTTTTAGAGTGAAAATTTATTTTATTTTATTTGATCAGAGAAAATGTTTTTCGAATTTAGAATAAATTTCAGATGATATGAACATTAATGAAAATAAACAATTGGATGATAATTATGAAAATTTGGCTTTTATTTTGCCATTTTTTGTTTTTAAAATGCCTGAAATAAGTAGTTATTGTAAAAGATTCAAGTAGGTACATTATTTGTCCTATAAAGTTTGAAGTGATTAGAAATTGATGGTGTCTTAAAATATCACGAATTTTTTTGTTTTAAAATATATTTCTGATAATTTTTCCAAGTCATTTTATTTGAATCAGAACAAAATAGATGATTTTCCGTAATGATTTTTCAGCCTTGACAAACGATTTCTTACAATTTTGTTGAAAAATTTCAGCAAATTTAACAGTCAGTAGGATTTCTAATTGCAGAGAATACCAAAATCGAATATCCCAGCGTATTTGGAATCTGAAATAAAGATATAGTGCTGCCACAAGTACAAGTTTTTCATATTTCTGACTTATTTACCACACGATAAATGAAATAGGTATCGATTTTATATGAAGTAGGTATGCTGTTTCTGATTTTTCGTTGTTTCTAAAACTGATAAAATCTTGAAAATCACCAAAGGTCGTTTTTTGTAAAAAGAACACCTGTTAACAGTGGCTTCAGCGGTTTTCCATTTAACCCTATGTATTTCTTATCAGTTCTAGCAGTCCATTAAGCTATATAGTCAAAGGAGTGAATAAATAAATAAACAAATCAATGCAAAACAGTATCAAATATAAGTACTTATTTGACAAAATACTGGCTAAAAATTAGGTAGGTTTAAAATGAAGTGTCAAGGAAATTCATGGGTAATAATGTGTGTTGTGAAGTTATAAAAACCGTAAGCAAGGTATTAAATGATTGCTTAGCAAATAAAATAACAGCAAGCTTGCTTTCCAACCAGTTTCTTTCGTTCATCTGGAATTATCTTTTCTTCTTAGCAATAGCTAAACATTTTTAAATCACTTCTACGACTAAACCTTTGAGCCGATTGAAACCAAATTTTATAGAATGTTGGAATGTAATATATTCAGTGCCTGTACAGAATTTCATGAATATTGGTTGAAAATTACACACTTTATAGTCATTAAAACTGCAAAGATAACGGATATGATGTACAGGATATACCATCTGACTAATCTGAACCAAAAATAATAAGCTTCATTGTAGTCTATATCTAAAAAACTGTAGCTATCAAATTTATAGTCTATCTAATAAAAATTGCGAATTGTACTGTGTTACATAGAAATATGTATATATACATTTAGGTAGCCTATATATGTATAATATATTACATAAATTATTTATACCTATAATTTATAGAAAATAACAGATGATGTGGTGAACTTTTTTTTTGTCAATATTTATTCAGCTTTGTCAAGATGGGAGTATATCTTGCTCCTTTATTTCCTAACGATGATATTTTTTCATTGAGAGCAATTCAGGTTTTCATTTTTAGGTTCCCATATTATCTGATATAATTTAAAAAAATTTTTTTTTTCTAAGAAATAGAGTTTACGTTTCCAACCCTCAAGTTGATGCAACTCCTTTGTACAACCCCCTAAAAAAAAACTTCGTGTAGTAAAATGTTTATTGATAGTTTATAACTCTAAAACTATAGCGCCTGTCTAAAATGATTCGGGAAGACAACTTCAAAGTATGGTTTTAAAACGTCTAGGGGAGTATCAACTTGAAAGGTGATAAGTATTCATTTTGCCCCCTAAATGAATAAAAACCTACAAGGGTTAAATTATTATCTTCATTTTTCCTGAGAAAAAAAGGAGTGATAATATGGTGAACCAAGAGGTCCACCAAGTCGCAAAAAATATGCCACTTTACCTGTAAATTTATACTCATAATTTGTAAATATATATGCATATGAATTTCAGCTGAGAATGTAAGAAATTTCTTGGGGTCATGAAAACAAAAACGAACCTATCCGAACCCATGGGTCTTAATATCAGATCAATTTTAATGTGTAGATTTTCTTCGAAAACCTACATAAAAATTTATTTGAAATTTTAATCCCAAAGAATCGAAATAATTTCGCATTTTATTGTGAGAAACTCCAGAGTGGTAAAATTTTTCAACTGAAATAGGATAATTTGGTAGGAAAATATTAAAAAAGAAATTAATGGTACCGAGGTATACTTTCTTCAAAAAAAGTGTTTTGAAAAAAATTACAGAAAAATGTGAATTCACATCGAAATTTCGAATTTTACGTTAAATGGATTAACGTAGTTTCAAGGAATGTACTTTAATTTTATTCATAAAAATTGACGTTAATTTCGTCTCGTAGATTACGCATGCCTCAGAGTTGAACTTCGTGTCAGAGTCAGAATACATCTTTTTTCCGTAGAGAATGTCCTACAAATTACAGAAATTACGTTGAAAGGAGATGAGGAAAATCACCAAAAAAGCATTTATTCTTTACTTTTTTTGGTTGAATTCAAGAGGAAAATGGTTTGATAACTTAAAGATGACATTCTAAACATAGTTCTCAATGAATTAATGTCGCCGATGGTATTTTACCAGTTGTCATGAATATGTAATAAAATTCGTAATTTTATTTTACAGGATTTTTGTTTATTTTGTTTGGTTTTCCAGTTTTAACGAAGATACAATACTAAAATTTTCATGATAAACACAATGGTATATTGCTCGGATTTAGACCAATATTTTAAATGAATGGAAAAAAAAAAGGGGAGACGATTTAATATGAAAAACAAATGAAAATCACATATTTCATTTCTCTACCTTTTTTCCCTATAGTTGAGAGTACTTCCGAAATCTTTTTCTCCTTGTAACCACCTTTCCAAAATACATGTTAGTATATTTTCATCCATGTTACCAAGAAATAGTTGAATTCCCGAAAAAAATAAATAAATATCTTAGCTAATTACCATCTTTTAAAAAAAATTTTTTGATGAAGAAATTTGAAAAATATGTAATAACTGTCTCTCATGTATCGATATAGGTACCTATAATCTTACTGATAGTCGATGTAATACATGTAATATGTGACTTACTCCATACAAACCATTGGTCCGGTTATAAGGGGGTTGGGAGTAAAGAATAGATTTTTTTGTTCCCCACAAAAGCTTTCGGAATAAAATTTAAACCTAATAAAATTAGTATTAGAGTTTTGTGCGTAGCCCGCTGTTCAAGGATTTACCTCCGAATTTCTCGGTTTCAAAGCCTACCACTACCACATTCCCAGCTCAAACAGAGTCGTTTGCTTATAAATTATTGTCTAACTCTAGTCTTAACAACCATTAACAAAATGATGTCACCGATATACAGATTTCCCTTCGCCACCTGTTGGTTAGAAATTTACAATGTTTACATTAAGAATTTCAAGTAGGTATTCCACCAAACAGTTCCACCTCGTATTCCTTTATCCTCAAACACATTTCTTCTTCCAGCTATGCCTCACCATGACCTAACTCCATTATAACTTTTTATTCTACTCGCTACTGTGATTTTAAAATATACCAATACTGCAGCCAACCTTCGGCAACAAAATAATTTTTACTTCGCATGAAGCGAAAGGCAAAAAAATAAAATAAAAGCTTATCATTTAGAAATTCGTTTTTAACCTACGCTTATTTTCATTATAAAATTAGAAAATTTTGGACCCTATTACTTTCCTCATCATCCTCACAAAACTCTCCTTAGCTCTCCCTACTTTACGTCTCCTCCAAAGAGACCTCTATCCAAAATACATGGGATTCTAAATCGCAAATATTTTGCATGCCAGGACCGCACATGTTTCCTTCAAATCAAATGCATAAACTCATTTCTAGTCACTTCCATCTGTAGTATAAAACCAACCTTATCGCTTAATCTATATTCTCCCCTTTCTGATTAGCGCCCACTCTCCTTGAATGCGCCTAAAATAATTCTTCCCGATACTGACTTTATTCCAGAAGTTATATTATATTGTACAGGTGTAATTTAGATGACCAAAATCACAGATGTGGGAGATGAACCCTTTAAAACCTAATGAAGCTCCTCCAGTAAAATTCAAAACACGAACTGTTCGGAAAACAATAAATATAATTCTACTTTTTTTCATTGAAGGAAAAATGACAGGATTTTGAATCTAGCCTCGCAGCTCAACGCAAACCAAAAATAATACCAAACAGTAATATAAACAAAAATTAAATTAAGTAAACTAATGGTTATTGCAGTAATAGTAAACTTTCGATATAGTAGCCAGTTACTCACCGATAAGTATGTTAGTCAAAAAACCCAAGTGTCTTCGAGATTTCTCGATTTTCAAGATATAGATAAACCTTAATTAAAATGGGAAAACCGCCAGTCAAATAACGTCACCATATTTTCCAAATAACTTCCCTCTTTTATTTATCAATCAATTCTTCACATACTGCCAACTAAAATCACATCCATTTTATTGCAAAATTTTCGTGTTCTATAATTTTTTTCCTTTTTGAAACGCCATAATTTTAACAGATTCTTGTCCGAACACGTATACATACGTAACTTATGCTAATCTTCTTCGAAACGTTAATTACCTTATTTAATATGCAAAAAAAATAGTTCTTGATGTTGTACTATTAAATCAGTAAAAAAAAAAAAGAAAAAACCACCTGTATTTTACACTTTTTTTTTTTGTCTCAAATTATCGTTATGGCAGCACGTATGGTATTCATTAAAATAAAAATTTCCTTCCATCCTGCGGTATATTATATCGATACCCAGTTACCAGCCAATTGGTCGTTTTAATTACGTACCATTTGGAATGTGTTCTAAAAGAATTGGTATTTCTATTTCAAATAGGACATTAATTTTGTTATCGATGAACTATTTTTTCCATTCTCCCACAATTAATACCTTCTTGAAGTAATAGAAAAGCTATAACTGCGTTGGAATGTAGCAATGTTCTTTTCTCTAATTTTTTTTTTCTTTCTTTATTTTTATGATTAATATTATTTCATAATTAGAACTTTCTGTGGAGGCACTTATTGTTATTTTTATACGCCTAACTCGCTCTATATTTATGAAAATTTATAGTAAAATAATTACCCAGGTACTCTTTTTAATTTACCAAAGAAATATGCGGCGCTCACTCAGTAACACCTTGAAAATGTAGATGCATCAGTTTGCAACAGTTTAAGGGAAATGTTGAGTTTGAAGTGGTATAATTCAGCGTATAATGAAGATATTTGTAATGTAAATGCTTCATTACATGAATATGATCTCCAGATTAATATTTCCTTTTTAAATTTTTATTATATTGCTCTGAATATTATTTTTAATTATTTTTATGTGAAAATACCATCTACCCCACAGTTTGAAATACTTCTGCTTTAGTTGGCAACATTTATGTTCCAGTTTGCAAGACAAAAAACGTGCACTTTATTTCATAAACTGGTAATATCAATCAAAAATGTCAATATTACCCTTCCATAAGATTGGGACTTAACAAAGCTTTTATTGCGTGAAAATAAAGCTGATAAACATCCTCAAATTGGTAGTGGAACATGAGTGTTGCACAAATGGGACATAAGTGTTGCAAAATGGAGGAAATGGTATTATGGAATAAGAGTCATAAAACAAAAATTTTTTGAGAAATTCAATATTTAAGAAAGAAATATGAATTCAGAGATGGTAATTCATGTTATCACACTCAAATGATTCAAATAATTTGAATTTTTTCATTTAAACTAAAACAAAAAGTGCCTGTTGCAAACTAGTGTTATGATTTTTTCTCAACTATGCCTGTTTGCAACAGGTGTACTAATAATTTTAGCTAAACTAATCTAAAACGCTGATTTTCATATATATAGAAGTGTACTTACCATCTTAGAATACTAAAATATTCATACTATAGCAGTTATTCCCATTTAACTAAGCATTATTTATCACCTATTGTGCAAATTTCTTTTAAGAAAAAGCACTTTTTGAATTTTTTACAGCAGTTGGAATTTCCTTTAATTAATGGTTTCATCTATGTCTCAGATGAAGTATTGAAAATAGATGTGGGAGTCAAAAAGTATGCTTTGATATTTGTGATAAAAGTACTCTCCACTGATAAATCTTGTTATTCTTCCTATTTCTAAACCTTAAACTTCAAATTGTTGCTATCCGGTACCTTGTTGCAAACTGGTGGTTGTACCCTAAATGAGCTGAGAAAGGTTTTTCTTAACTGCAACTCACAATTTTGTGTTAACCACAATATTTTTAATTTCTGAGGAGACTAAATTCGTGATGAGTTTTAAAACTGAACTCCTCTTTGGCTCGTAGTTTTATCTTATTTTCGATGTTACCAGTCAATGCCCTTCTTTTTGGCAATATCTATCTCGAATTTTATTCAATGCTTTTGTGAGACCCTTTTTAACTAGATTCTGGAGTTACCAGACGGGTGAAGAGGGCTAACACTTCCCAAAATGAACATAACGGCCCTTCTATGGAAAAGGGTAAAATATTCAAATCTTGCAATCTTCTTCAAAACCTACCTTAAAATTGTATGATATCGGGGATCTATCCCCCAAACTTTTGAACAAAACTCCAACTGCATTTTTTACCTCCTGAGTGACTATGGGTACAAAATGTATAATATTGTTCTTAGCCAATTTTTAATATTCTAAATAAATGCTTATGTTTCTTGAGATACTGAATTGAAGTTTTATGTTCGATTAGTCTGTTAGTTGCATAGGCGGAACTAGACGATTTTTGAAAAGGATTGAATTCCAACTTTCACTCTCTTCCCCCCCCCAAAAAAAAAATAGTTCCAACTATAGCGATTAGTTTTATTTATGAATTAGTACTTCCTAATTTAAACTTCATTTTAATGCTTTTTTTTTAAATGATATTTTTAACCGACTTAAATAAAAAAGGAGGTCATCATTTCAATCCTTACTTTTTTTTTTGTTTTTTATGTTTGTTCTAGCATAATTTTTCAATTTGGTTATCAATTTTGAAAAGGATTTTTTTTAAGTTATAGAAGGTTATCTCATGATGGTCTCATTAATTTTTTTTTTTAAATTGAAGTTAACTTATATTCGAGTGTCTACTGCAGGTAGTTGTTTTTCTGAATTGATTGCTGTAACAGAAAAAATGTTTTATTATGAGTTAAAGATTTTGGAGGGGGATATATTATTGCTCATTGTATTTCTTGGGCAATCCTCAAAACCTTGGCTATAAATATAGTTTTTAATTTTTGGTTTTAAAATCATACAATCCTAAATGTAGAAGTCATTTTGTCAAATTTATTCTGGGCACTGAATATCTGAGCCACTATCGATGGGATTTGTTCTCGCTGCGAATGTCTTAATGTTGGTACCCTTCAAATGTGGAAAGCAACAGTAAATCATTGACATTTAAAAAATGGAACTAATTTATCGTTGCTGAAGTTTGACATTTTCTCAAAATTGTAGAGACGTGTTCATTCTAAACTGCATGCCACCTATAATATACGTATCTGTATGTTTATATTTGGGGAAGTCTTAACGTTACCGCAGAAACATTCCTTCATTTCACAACCAAAAACAGAAATTTTCAGTTTAGCCTGAATAGTTGATGACTGATTACTAACCTGGCTTTTAATTTGGCAGGTAAATCAGTTAGTACGTCGAGCCGTTATAAAACATCAATGGTTATTATGCAAATTTGCAAATCAGATGTATCCCATGCAAAGAACTGAATCTATAACCGGTGATCCTTTCCAAGAAAAAACTCCAGATGATCCTCATAAAAGATAGTTCACTTCAACTAAAAGTAATTGTACTCGTGTGAATATTACATATTTACATGGGTACCGTGAGCATGAAAAAATGCTCAATTTTTAATGACGAATAAATTAGGTCTAAATCTTTCAAAATTACCTTAACTTTTTTCGGTTTATATTACCGGTGATTGAAAAAGTGACAAAATTATACAATTAAACGTCGATGTAATAAAAAAAGGCGTATGAGGGTCCCCCCTCACATATTTAATGTGTAAACATTCATGACTTTAACGTTAACCAGGACAAAAAAATGCTTGTGTGGGTAGATTTCATGCTGCCTTGCACCACAGAGAATGTGTATGTATGTGTGTGTGCATGTATCGCGCTGCCAGCTCACCATGGATGTCTGCTTGTGAGTTTGTGTGTGTTTGCATTATGTGACATACAGAATTCAAAACTGGACAATGCGCCGTGTAGTTTTTTTTATGCAATCTCAACTTTTTTGTATCTAATATTTTTTTACACCCGGGAGGAAGCAGACTAGAGAGCAAGAATGTTTACACATTAAAAAAAATGAACGAGATTGGCTATATTTTTATTAGTAGTCATGCATTTTCCCAAGTACCAACTACAACTTGAAAATAGGCGATAGCCTGGAGTAATTTATCTTTGTTGACCGAAAAAATAACTGAAACTAAACAAAAATTTCCAAAAAATTTGACAATTAATGATCCTTTTCCCTGTTCCAACTAAACGTTCAGAAGCAGTAGGTACATGAGTAATTTTGAAAATCGACAAAATTATGGAGAGAAATGATCAAAATTTTCATCTCAAAAATCTTTGTAATTTAAATTTAAGTTAAAGCAGGTGTTTACAGTTAGTGCTGAAAATTGAATTAAAAATTAACCAACATCAACTATTTCTCGATTAATCACGCGTTATTTTCACTTATAAATTCGAACAATTTTTTTCGTTATTTTTTTATTTCTATATTAGGCCTGATTAGGCTCTTCGCTGATAGAATAATTTACCCTATTTTAATCCGTTAATTGACTCCTCGTATCTGTCAAATGAAAATAGCATTAACTTCACTACCACATACCACTACAACGTGTATATCCTTCACCATCGTCAGTATTTTCATTAATTTTGAAGTTGGACGTTCGCCTACACTGGAATACAATGAATGAAAAAAAAAAACATTCTGTCAAGTGGAAACCATCTCACTTTCAGTTTCAATCTTTATTTCCGTCGTATATATAGGAAAGGGGTCGGAAAAATCCACGTGTGCGCGGTACACAATAAAGGCCAGAAATGGGACACTTGAAAAAATGCAGCTCTGCAGTCGCAACCAGATGAGGGTGCTGTTATTTTAGCATCTCTACTGAAGAAGAGAAAAAGGTATACGGATGGATATGATTGTATGTAAAGACTAGAGTGTGAGGTAGAGAGCGACGGAGATAGTTGTGGATGGAGGGGGAAAATGAGTAAAGGAACAAGCGTGGCTTGCATTCCACCGGTCCAAAAAAACATGTTAAAAGAGATCGTTTCCTTCAGCATCTCTTCACTCGTCTTCTCTTATCGTTTCCCATTTGAAAGGAAATTTCTCGTATAAAGTTCCACTCGTGTAATGCTTGTCTTCCGTCTTCCGGTTTTACATGTGAAGTCGAAGAGGAAGGGCGTGCCACGAACTGCACTCATCACCTGTCACGTCTACAGAAAAAAAAATAGGAGAAGATAAACATCTTGTAAGAAATGCTATGATTTTTTTTTTTTTATGATAGGTATAATATTTTTTTCTTCATATATCTGACAATGGGTAATTCAAGAATACATTTTAGATGCCAAATTTCAGTATTTCATTCTATAAAACGTTTTACTGGAAACATTAAAGTTAATGTAAATACACTTCATGTAAAATTGTCACCCAAGCTTATCGAAACGTAGGTACGGTTAGTCCTCATTGAATTAATGGGTAGCTCTGAATAATGAAAATTTTTCATTAAGTGTCCTCTGTAGTAATTGAACAAATATCATCTTTATTAAAAATTCTGAGGCCTGTTATGGTCAAGAAAGGTTTTTTGTATTTTTTTTTTTTTTTACCATAATCTCTGTATTATGCCTTAAGAAAACAAGCTAAGGAAAAATCAAATAGAAAAACAGTTTGTGAAATACCTTGTCATGAGAAGATATTCTCACCAAAATGTAAATTCAACAGAATTTAAGCGTGTTCAGCCACTTCATACATAAGTATGGGTAAGCCAAAACCAAGGCAAACACTGGCGATTTTAGAGCCAGTTTGGGCGGTTTATATACGGCTTATTTACACGCACACAAACACACGTACGTAAAGAAATACATACGTTGGTGAGAATGGCCCGGTTACATCATCCCCTATCGAGATAAGAGATGGTTGGCTAGTTTGTGTACGGATTGTGACATCATTCTATTGTGTCACAATTTGGTACTCGTACATTACCTGCATGTACTTGCAGGTAATTATGATCGAACGTAATTTGTGTTTAACGTCACGAAGACGAATATTTTGCCTGCCCTTTGGGGCGGCAACTGTCATCAAGGGGTCCGAGCCCCTATCCCTCATATGGGTGAGTCCCCACAAAGTTTTTTTTTTTTTGTCTAAATGAAGAACACATTTCTTATGCCGTATTTCAGGCAATGAGTATTATTTTCAGAAGGTTTTTAGTAGTGAATTATAATTCCAAAATCTTTCAATAACCATAATTTTTAACCAAATAGTTTCCGCACAAAAGTTGATATACATTTTATGGGTTAAAATACAATCGACCTAAGGAAACAATCTTAAACTTTGAAATCTAAAAAAGTAACAGCTAATCAAATGAAAATAATTATTTTCTTCTAGTTACATACTCCAGTTTTCGAATTTTTTGAAATTTTTCATACCATTTCCTCTAGAAAATGTACAGAATTCGTGTAATTTGTTAGAAAGATTTTAATGCTTTACCTGCTATAACGTTAATGCTTTAAACATTGCTAGACATACCCGTAAAATCTGCATCCAAGGATCTAAAATCTTTTCAAACCATTTCAGGCTTTTTGAGGAATTGGAATCAACTTTTCTCACAATTTTTTGTCCTCAAAATCTGTTTAAATATACATAGTTTAATGAGTACTAGTTAGAAGTTACCTTTCCATAAAAAATGAGTCAGATGTAATTTGTTGTTCAGAAATTAATATTTTTTGTTTAGTGCAATTACTTACTCCTACTAGAGAGTAACAACAGAACGATAGAAGTAACCACTTTACATAATTGCCTAGCCAGCCAAGAAATGATTAAGTACCTAATAAAGCAGGAAATTCATAGTGAATGTTCAAAATGATTGTAGGTCGGGTGAACAACTCTGATTCTGAAACAAGAAATGAAGTTAGAATTAGGGAAATTATATAAATTAGGTATCTAAATTGACATTATAGTGTGTAATTAGTCGGTAAGTAGTGCTCATTTCATGAAATTCATTATTGAATGTTTTGGGGAGGTCTGTTTTTTAACGTCATTGAGGCAGGTACATACTTGTATCATTCTGCTGTGCCGTATCATTGTGCATATCATGATACAATATGCATCAATGATACGGCTCTAATTTTGTGAGGCATTGCGCCTGGGGTAGTATCATATCTTCAAATTCTATTGAAAATTTTGCAATCACAGGTAGCTTCCTTTGATGTGATGGCCGAATATAGAAATCAAATGGAAAAGGCCGTGTGTCCTATCATCGTATCTTTTTTTTTTATACTGTATATATTGAGACAATACAATGATATGATATGGCAGAATGATGTAAATGTGTACCCGCTTTTCGAGCCGCATGATACATGCACAATAACAAATATCCTGATTTGAAACTTCTCATCTTTGACATTACAAAAACCCTATTAAAATCATTATGTTTTTCCTTTTCCTCCTTCATTATTCCTCAGCCTGTTTTTTTTTTTTTTTTTAAACTTTGAAAATAAAATTTTCTATTTTATGACGATATCTGTGAACATTTATTTATTTATTTATTTTTCTTACTTTCCTTTTTCATTTTCTTCAACCTGTGTTGTATGTTTTCTTTTTCAACCGTGAAAAAATGAAAATAAAATTTTCATCCATTTACATAATGTTATCTGTGACCAGAGGCGGCCCGACAGCGTAATTTTGTGGCTAGAGCCACTTTCATTTGAAAAAAGGGCGCCAAAATGGCCCAAATAATTAACTTTAAAAATGAATTTTTTTAAATATGCTTTTACAAAAAAAAAATTCAAGTGCTGATGGGGTTTGAACCCGATACTTTCGGATTAAAAAGTTTAGATTCATTATATTATACATTTTTTCTGAGATGGTTCAAACAAATTTTAAGGGGGGTCTCAATGGATGAGTGGCGCAAAAATATTGTGGAGCCACTGGCGCACTATTAGCTCGGGCTGGTACTATCTGTGACCATTTATTTTTTTGATTCTAATTTTGCGATAAATTTATGGAAAATGTAACAATTAACAATGATGTTTCAATTTCAGCTGTTTAGTCTTAGTTAAGTATTATCAAATGGAATATATAGCTATATCATTTCTTTTGAACAGTTGTCTTCTTTTTGAAAATACTTCTGAAATTTCTCGATTATTCGTATTTTTTTATTCCCAGTTTTTATTCATAGTTGATGTTAATGGTGTCACCCCAGGGTCACTTTTCATGACAAATAAAGGAACCTAAAAAAAAAAGAAGGAAAAACAAATCATACAAAAATAAAGAAAAAACCCTGTTCCTACATCATCTAGCCATGTAGCTTGTTGATAAGTTCAGTGGGGATCTGTCAGTTGTATATCTCTGAGTATGACAGACAACCATGTGAGTGCACTAGGTTTCATACAATGTTTTACTTTTTTTACAATGAAAGCATATTCTAAAAGTTTTATTATCATTATTTTATTGTGCAGATAACCATTGGTCAGTTTTTATAATGCCAAATGAATCAAATGAAAAAGTAAATAAGTTTAGATAAGCTTTTATTTATTTATTTTTGGCCTTAACTATATGCAAAATAAATATTATTTCATTGAAGAAGGTTGGCTGCAGTATTGGTATATTTTAAAATTACAGTAGTGAGTAGAATAAAAGCTTGTAAAAAAGGGCATGCTTTAAAGTGCTTCGGTTGTGCATAAATTTTGACTGGATTTTGAGTTCTCTCATGGAGTGAGTTTGAATTGCAATAACATCTCAGTCTAAGCCCTACAAACCCAAATTTTATAATAGATACGTCAAAACTAATTTATTGCGACTGAAAAGGGTCCTCCTCTCCACCATCCCCCTGCCCTTTTTGAGTGTTTTATATTTATGTACTTATTAATAATTGATTTTCAACATTATGACTACAGTTACCTGTAAAGAAGACCACAGAAAATGCGCGAAGATATTTTCACAAATGGCGTAGGCCGTGGGACAATTAAATCTTCGAATGGACTCTTCAAAAACAAACAGCTAAAAATAACCACGGTTGGTGATGGTATGGTTGGCAAAACCTGTATGCTGATTACCTACACGTCGCATACGTTTCCAGAAGAATATGTACCTACAGTGTACGTACCTATGTTTATGAATACTTATTTTTTGTACTCGTAATTATTTGCTACAGTTTTCTTTCAAATGAGAAAACAAGACCTCAGTTCGTTAATTTTTAGGACTATTTTTCGTAGGATGATATGTAATGAATAAAATCGTAACAATTAGGTATTTGCTGCACCTTGAAGCTGTTTGTTTTTCAAACATATAAATTAAATTTCAACGCCTCGTTTATGATTCATACGTTATATTGAAAATGAAACAAAGCTGCTTCCCTGTTCCAATGATACAAAATTGTTTCCCACATTTTTTTTTTGAGACCTAAACCGAAAGTGACGTCGTCGGTCGAATTATTCCATACGAATCGAAATCTGATTTAAAGAACGCAGTTTTAGTTTCTCAAATTACCAGTTTTTCACACTTTTCTGGCAAAACAATATATCACTTTTTAGCCCCATATCGTATAATTCTCATGAAAATTACTTACCTACTTCCAGAAAATGTGATTGTAATTTTTTTAAATTTCTTAATGTATTTGTTTTTAAAAATCGACCTTGCAGTTTCATCGACAGCGTTTTAATGGTGTTTCAATG
The DNA here is from genome assembly GCA_011428145.1 of Ericerus pela. NCBI lineage: Eukaryota > Metazoa > Arthropoda > Insecta > Hemiptera > Coccidae > Ericerus > Ericerus pela. The sequence goes on along the minus strand of WOFM01000301.1, from coordinate 130,245 downwards.
AGAACTCTTGTGCATAATTCTAGCCCAGGTAAATTAGCATTAACTTATGAAGGAATTAAATTTTATAAAAAAATGTTTTAATTGGAATGTGTAGTTGGTGCTTTTAGGTTAGTGGTTAAAAACCCTTTTGCTCAATCCTGCTTGCTTCCACCACAGATGGCCGTAATTTGTGACTGTTTTTATAGTTTTTTTAATTTTGCTCAAAAACTGTTGCACATCACGAGAAAAATAGTCAAGTAAGAAAATATTTTCTATAAAATTTTCTGCAAAGAAAAGTTCTGATCAAACTTTATCCGAGTGTCATTGTTCAGACATTACAGGTCCACAATAACTGAGTGAGCTCTGTTACTAAATACGCATATTCTCAAATTTCATAGGTATTTTTGCTAAAAACACTAATTAAACATGCAGAATGTTTGTGGGTCAGTATTTGTAAAGATAATTCCATATCATTTCTTCATTTAATATCCTTTCTGTATATCCTTCGTATTCTATTAATATTATTCCAACAAATCCATTTTGTCTATAACTTCATTCTAACATGATTTCTTGATCACGTCATTGAAACTTTCATGACTTTCTCTTGACGTCACCTTTTATCACTAATACAATGTTTTCATACTATACACTATGATGTCTTTTATTCCATGAATATAAAACACAACTCTGCATTATTCCCAATTTCTCTCAAAATTATAACTACACCCACTTATGTCATAAGTATGTTTCTCTATTGGCTTACTCTAAATTGCGTATATTCTATTAACTAATCACACTGTATATCTCCCACAACACCAATGTATAATTCTATCAAATCCATACCCTTAGTTCTAAACCTAATTGATTAGCTATTATTTTTTTCTACAATTCACAACATCTTAATATTTTCATGTACCTACGTAAAAAATATACATCATATAAAAATAATATACTGTATGTGTCATGCATCTTTTTGTAACAATTATACCATTACAGTATTACCTTATAACTGCTGTACTGATGTAAATTATGGTTGAAATCTTTTTTGCAGTAAATTTTATAAAAAAAACTCTATTTTCAATAAAATTAAAAGGAAACTAAGAACTATCATACATTTTCCCCCGTGGGCGATGCAAGTGTCGTTGAAATAGTGACTTTTTACCTCATTCTTAAGAAAACACCACGACTCATTTATGCGATAAAACTTGTTATAGAAATTAATTCCTTTGTACCCTTATTTTGGACCTAATTCTCCTAGGTTATTCTATATAACTTTCCAATCATATAATGGTGAGACTGTGTGAGAATCCCATTTTCTTCATGGGAAGTCTATATTGCATGAAATGTGAAGAGACATGTCCAGTGAACAACATCTTAATGTTGCCTCCTCCACCTTATGACAAGGATTCTTTCATCAAGATACCATTCTAGTGTTATGTAACAAAAAAAATTATGATGCAAATAGTATTATGGTCAGCAGTTCCCAGTCAGTGGTTCCCAGACATTTTCCCTAAACCACTTTCCCTAATGACATTTATCCTAATAGAAATTTTTTCCTCAATTGTTTTTCATAGGCTTAATACCATTATCCCTAATCCATTTTCCCAAGATATTAATTTCCCTAAGTGACATTTTCTCCAGTTTGTTTACTCATATGAATAAAATTTCATCATATTCATGGACTGTAAAGTGTCCAGTGTCAAAAATGTGTGTATTTTTTTGTCTTTGTCAAAAATGCAATAAAATCTAATCAAGTTAAAAAAAAAAAAAAAACTGTTTTTTGATCCACCTGTAAATTATTGCTGAAACATCAAAGCTAACACTGATTACAATAATTTTTAAGCTATTTCATTTGACGGGAATTCTCTCATCATGGTACCAGGTTCCCATTTGGCGAGGTTTCCCTCATCAAGATACCATTTTAAATTTTACGGAAATCATTGAAAGGTTGACCAAAAACGACTTTTCTGGCAGTGCTACTATCCCATTGAAGGACATTTTCATAGATAGCTAAAAATACACAATAGCTCTGTTTGATAGGACTACACCAACTTACACCAACCTACACCAGAAGGGCGATTCCACAAATATAGGAATGTTATACCTATGAATTTGCGCCAAGTTTTACTTGAATATTTGTGGAATATCCCTAATGGTGTGGGTTGATGTAAGTTATTGTAATCCTATCAAACAGAGCTAATATTCCATTTCATTAACCGATTTTTGTTTTCTTATCTACGTGTATTCGACTCCACTGTCTGAATGACCATTCTCCATTTCAAATTGTGTAGTATATCACGCACCCATTTTTATAAATTTTTATTCTACTCCTACTGCAATTTAAAAATATACCAATACTGCAGCCAGCCTTCGACAACGAAATAATATTTATTTCCCATGAAGCTAAAGCCAAAAAAATAAAATAAAAGCTTATCTTTAAAAAACTCGTTTTTAACGTAAACTTATTCTATTACAGATTTGATAACTATCCAATGACGATAGGGGTCGACGGTATCGAACACAGTGTAACGTTATGGGACACAGCCGGTCAAGAAGACTACGAAAGACTGAGACCATTATCATATCCAAATGTGAGTAAGCTCTGTATACATTTTTCGAGTATCGTTAAGGTCGTTTTTTTTTCCACTCTGCCAGGGGCAATGGTTTATCCGAAGGAAATCCCATATATCATCTCATAAACCCATCGTCCGTCATTGATATTTTTACCTCGAAAAGTGCGAATTTACTGCACATTTGGTCTTCGTGATTTGCTTGTAGTAATACTGTCAACGGCGATTTGACTTGACAATTTTTAATATTATTTTTTTGTTATCTGAAAATTTCGCACGTCATACGTAAATTCGTATTTACCAGCGGGAGCACTGTGTGTTTATAGAGCACAGTTATGGGAAAAGAAAAAATTTGTCTTTGCGATTTCGGAAAGTTATGGAATTCGACAGTGAAGAAATTTAATGGACGACCTCAGAGAATAACTTACGCGTTTTGTCGTTTATAAATGGCTGTAGGCAATGTTTTAAGAACTATGGCATTTTCGAATATATCCTCATCGCTGATCATTTTCGAATAGTACTTATACATCCTGGATGATAAAATTCGAATAAATTGGTAATGGTTAAATCGCTATAGGTACGACAGTGATGATAGCCATAATTTAACGCCGTTGCGTATGAAGCACCTGTATTGGAATCGAATTGGAAAATTTACACCAAATTCGTTCTCTACCTACAATTATTAATGTAATTAATGTAAATAATGTAAATACTAAATATTATAAATAGACGTAAATACACGTAACCAAAGTTTAAAAATGATGAAACTGAATTAATAATAATGAAATTAAAAAAATAAGGTGATTTTTGGCTATTTTCGAGTAGCATATTTCTGTGCTTCTATCTTCTAAAATCTAAATGTATCTTAATTTCTAGAAGGGTTTTTTTTTTTTACTGTGACTAAGTTATAGAGAATAGCTGAATCAATTTTCATTATTGAAGTATTAAAAGAAAGGTCTCACCATACAGATGTGCCATCAGAAAAGAAGTCTATGCCCACAAGGGCAAAAAGTCATGGATTTTGACCCCCACCCCTTCCAAAAAAATCTTTGACGTTTATTCTTCCCTTAAACATATTTCCCTTACTGAATTAATAAGTCCATAAAATTTAATACTTACGCGGAGGAGCAGCCCGCAGGTGGCAACTGTTTGTTGTTTAATTCTACATTAATTGCTTCATTATTTGTAGTAAATTCTCACTTTTCAAGGTGTTTTACATAAATGAGATATCAAGGAACTTGACTTACTTTCCTGTTATTTTATACTTTCACTTTCAGCAATATTTCATTAGTCACGAATTCTCGCTACTATAGGTAGTAATCTGCGAGTTCGTAACACTTCAGAGGATTATTGAAAAATTAATGCAATAATAAGCCGTATTAATTTATCCGAACTTCGAAATATTATGAACCGCAAATTTTAATCGAAAATTGGCTTTTTTTATGTTTATATACGTTTAATTACATTGCGATATTTTACTTTAGTTTATTTACATTATTTACATGAATTCTGTATTTGTAATTATACACATAAATAATCATGTAAATAAATAATCATTATTTCTCTTTGCCCACCCTAAGACATTGGTACTCGTATTTATTTTGAAGAATAGAATATAAGAATTTAGGTTGAGGATGAAGGTCGACATTGCGAAGAGAAATTTTTTGTTAACATCATTGATAGTGTTTTAACAAATGCGCTGTTAATTCGACAGGGACGAAACGCTTCTGGGTTCGATTTTTCCGAAATGTGGAGGAAAGATTATTTTTTAAATTAAAAACACTTTTTTTTTTGTTTTTGCTTTTTCAGTCTGTTTGATCGGTGAGTTTCTTAAGCACGGTGACCTACAGAGCCTTCGTTTAAAAAATACAAAAACATTACTCTAATCTTGAAAATTCAATCCAGCCTCAAGCTCTTGGCATAATCTCGCCTCAAAATAAATTTATAATGCTGACATTTAGTTTCGTCATTTTATAATGCATTACCTGATCCCAGTTATAAAATCAAAAAATCAAAAAATCAAAATAAAATAAAATAAATAACAGAAAGATTATAATATAGAATAGACATATCTACCTACAGAACATCACGAATGAATATCGTCCAACATGGGACAGAGATCTTTTTAAGTAGGTTTTTTTTTTTTAGAAAATATGCTTATTACGTTTGGTGCGATATTAGCCCCCATTGTTGGGGGTGGGTACGTTTTTTGTTTCATGATCTCAGGAAACTTTTGGCACCAATAACTCAAATTCATATATATATATGCGTGTGTATATATATCGCACTCTGAGAATGATACTCTTGTAACTTCCATATTGGTAATTTAGAGGTTTTGATCGATTCATATAAACTGAACTTTTCAAATAACTTCTGAACTAAGCATAAACACAAAAAATTGTTCAAACAAAAGTTTTTTCTTTTTAAATTTCCTATAAAAATGATCTCTTATAAATTTTTCATAGGACAAATATTCACTGAGATAAATGCATGTAAAAGTGTACAGGCATTTTTGTTTAAAAAAAAGTTTAAACCGCATATCATGGCTCCTGCAAATCCAAAGGTAGGCAAACCATATGTGAATCGAATAAGGATGAGTTGCTCGCCAACTCCCTGCAAGAGGGTACTATGGTTATGGAACAACCAGTATATAATCCACAATTCTTGTCACTGCAAAAAAGAAAACCATCAAATTATTTCCTAAAATTGTGCTTGTTAGAACTTGGAATAATTTTACATTTCACAAAAAAATAATGATATTTGACATGTTCATAAAATTTTGAAAATATGATACTTAATCAGTAGATTTACCACATACATCGTATTTGTGGGATATTGGTGATTTTTTGGAAAAAATATAAATATCTTATGTATTACTTTATTAGAAGAATGTTGGTGATACGGATGATTTTTAAACAAGGAAATCTTAATTTTTCTTGCGAAGCTTACTGCGCAAGAGTTTTTTTATTTTGTACTTACATAATAAAAAAAAGAAAGGAATTGCAGTGAATAACATAGTATAAGGTATTTTTTTGAGAAATAATATTTCACCTTCATTAAAAAATTTAGTTGTACCGTAAATTATCACATCTGGACACTAAATGAGTAGAACGTTATCTTTGATTGTATGTATAGCTCTAGACCAGTAAAAAACGATGTATTTCGGTTAGACATGCCGGCGCTAAATAGGCAATCATAGCGTACCTTTTGATGTACTTTGTTAGGCTTATATATTGACATTATCATTGTGAATTTAAGGAATGTCTTTATCAGATGCATTCTAAATTGGTGAACTCTAGCAAAACGTCGAAAATACGCAGAAGGTACGCTAGGGTTGCCTACTTTTTTGGCAGCATGTTTTAATATTAAAAAGTACAAATTAGTCTTATGGAGCTTTACTGGTCCAGTACACTGTACGGTCGAAAGACTTCATAGAACAAAATATAAAAACTTTAGTTTATGATAAATGAAATGATTCAATGAAGAAATTTATGAAAATTGTTTTCTTTTTTTTTTTTTAAATCACAAAATTCCAAAATTTTTGTAGGTACATTAGGTACTTTAATGAAAGTAAACGCTGCCAAAATCATTTCATTTAATGAATAATCGAAACGCTTCTAACCAAAAAAGAAGGTGTCGAACCGAAAGACTTCTGTTCTTGATTAGAAGTTACGTATATATAGACCAATAATAAACATATTTCTGCCGCCTAAATAAAATAATTCAAGATTCACCATTATAACAAAGCCGAGAGAAGAAAGACAAAAAACAAATATATATCAGTCATGAATTCAACAAATTAGAAAATTTTTTGCGTATATGTGTGTGTGTTTTTCATTACTTTCCTCTTAAGATAGCCTATAAGGTATTTTGTTCCAACTTAGGTCATATAATTTCATTATTTGCGCCAAATCTTCTAAGTCAGTGAAATTAGTTATAGGTTGATGGAATTGTCGTCATTAACGATAATAATTGCAGTTTTACGATAAAATTATCTATTTACCTAACCATAGGTAGGCCTACGCCTTTTTTGCCTGTTTTATTTCACCGTTATAATACCGGTACCTACCTGTATAGTTATAAATCAGTATATACGTAACTTTTACTTTTACAGACCGATTGTTTCCTGCTATGTTACTCCATCAATAATAGAAGTTCGTTTGACAACATTCTCCAGAAATGGTATCCGGAATTAAAACATCACTGCCCTCATGTACCAATTATACTCATCGGTAAGTATTTCTACGTTTCTTCGTACGTATTTCTTCAATATTTACAGCAGAAAATGTAGGCTACTTATACAAACTTTCATCAAAAAACAGCATTGACGAAGCCTTCATTGTGCCATCCTTCTCATTAATGGTGGTAGCGATAAATAACAAAACGTTGCACAATTTGTTGGAAAAAAAAGGGTAAATCGTCTTTTAAGGAGGTTCGTTCACATAAAAGAGTTGAAGTGAAACCTAGTTCATTTTTCGGTTCATGACAGAATATGACTTTTGGCACTATTAACTCAAAGTCATTTGTGTGTTGTATATTGTATATATGTATATTATGCATATGTATGTATGATTCTTGTTAACATAGTATAGGTCGAAAATTTTTTCCGATGGTAAAGTTTGGTACAAACATTAATAATGACAGAAGGACCAGACCTATTGATTTTGGTTCTGATTGCAAAATAGTAGTTGTGGTACGTCCGTTTTTGTTCTGCTTTAGTAGGTAAAAACCTTATAAAATCATCAATTCAGCGTTCTTCTTTTGTTACCAAACGAAATGCTTTTCGAAAATCTGCTTGTCTTGGTTGCTGGACAAGAAGTTTTACCCAGTTTGCTTGCAAACGGATTATTAAAATTAACCTCACAAAAGGGTTTGGATTGGGAATGATGAAAATTATCCGTTTCATGAGAAAAGAAAACGATTGGCACCATTTTCGCATTTTGAACAATTTTTTTTTCATGTAGGTATATATCATTAAGTATAATAAACATATAATCCGATTTTTTGAGACAAAATTCAACAAAAATTACAAAATATTACTTTGTACTAGATTATTAATTTGTAATACAATATTATTTTGTACTACATTATTTCTTTGTACTACATTACTACTTTATACCACAATATTACTTTATGCTAAAATATTATTTAATACCAGGTTATTAATTTGTACCAAAAAATTACCTGGTACCAGATTGTTACTTTTTACCACAATATTATACCTTGTACCACAAATTTACATTATATTATAATTTACATACCTATGTAATTATATTTCTGTATCTTGGTATGTATGTATCACCCAATATTTCTGAGAAAAGTACAAGATGAATAGGGCTGAAATTTTTACGAGCGATAGTTCTCTTATCAGTTTATTAGTTTCTTAGAAAACTGAAAAACAAAAAATTCTTGAAAAAGTCATTTTTCCAAGATTTTGAGAAAACAATAAAAGGAATCGAATTGAAACTTTCACAATATATTATATCCTTATGTAGAAGTCTGATACACAGATATCTACGCTAATATAATCTGGATACCTAATTTGACACTTTCACTACCTTGAGCATTCACCTCCATGGAGTGTTCAGATGTTGCATCAATCCCCTGGCCTGTTGGCAAAAAAATCATGTACAATGCATTTCTTATGTAGAAGAAGCTATTTTCAAGTGCTATATTTTATTAATACATGTTCTGAATTCATATTTAGTGTGGATGTTCTATCAATCTTCAAGATTGAATACAGAATACTAAAAATTATTGTTACGGGGTAAAAAAATAAATTTTCTTGTAATTTTTAGTGAGGTATCTTGTATTTAAAAATTTGATTGAGTGCGTATAAGTGTGATATAAGTGGGTACACTTGTATGTAAAGTGCCAAAAGTTTTTGCTTACTTTGGTATGGTGTGGTAAGGGGAAATGAAGATGGATGAAAACAGTTTGGTTAGGTATCTAGGTTATAATATATAGTGTAGACATCTGTGTTCTGACATAAATTTCATTCCTATTAATTTGGTGATAAAACTTGAGAAGAATAATTGTTGGAAAAAGTTTTATGTTCACAGTTTTGAGAAAACCTCGAAAGGGATAGGGCTAAAATTTTCACAAAATGTATTCCTCATGTCGGACCAGATCCAAGTTTTGTGCTTAATGGTTCAATAGTTCCCAGGAAAACTAGAAAACAAAAAAAGTCCTGGAAAATTGGTTTTTAGCAGTAAAACATTGATAGACTGATATTTTTGTTAAAAATATTTATAACTATTGACAGTTTTTTGAATGTTTTTTTTTTTTTTTACGAAATATCGATATTTCTATGTTTGTTAGATATCGATAACTATCGATTTAAATATCTGTTTTTCAAGTTTTTGAAATTCAGATTTTTTTTCTTTTAATTATGGACAAAAATTGGCAGACTGGTTTTTGTAGCCAAGTATTGCTGCGCTAAAGTTTTTTATTTCTGATTTTAACTCCTGTTCAAAGTAAAATGTAGTTACTTCCTTAGATTTTCTTCACATGGTCAGTACAAATGATGTCATACTTTTCAAATAAGAAACAGTATATATATCTCACATAAATGTCCACATGGCCAGTCTGATTAATTTTTAGTTATGTTGACAAATATATCGGAATCCTGAAACTGATTCTTCTTTTAGGCATTATCACTGGCTGATCCATGGGGACCAGAGGAACTGTGCCTCTAAAAAACACTCAGTGGTTAACACATATATGTTATTGCAACAGGTAGCTAAATTTTCACTTCAAGAAGGGGTTATGGGAATGTGTTGTAGACAATTTGAGAGGAAAAAAATCTGAATAACGATTTGCCTCTCCTTCTAGAAAATCCAAAATCCACCACTAGGCATTATAACGTATTTAAATACAGTCACTTCCAAAAGACAAGATGAATATATGGGCCTATTGATGCCATTTCTTACAAAAAATATTAAGCGGTTTTATTATCTTTATGTCCAAAAAAAACTTGGAGTGGGACCATTGGGAAGGAATACCTGAAATACTGTAAAAATATTTCATTTTTCAAGAATATTACCATGTGACATCCAGAAAAATTACACAACACACAAGAAAAGGCAAAAGTAAAAAATTACAGATACCTATATGGCCAAGTGTAGGAGAAGACATTTTAGAAGGGAAAGGGGGAAACATCACAACCAACAAAACACCGAGAAACCAGCAAAACCAACCACCCCCTCCCACCATATGCCTATTTCTTTAGGCTATTATATTTGTTTTGGATTTCCAAGAAAATGAACAAAATAGAACAAAAAGCATAAAAATGAAGTTTATATGAAGCAGCAAATTAATGTTTATGCTGCGAATTCAAAAATAAAACGGTTAAGCAATTCAACTACAAGCAAAATGGAAATGATATAAAGAGCTAAGCTAAATGCGAAGCAAAACATGCGCAGACATGCAAAAGCAAGTAAACGTAAATAAGCAAAATGACGTGAAAGGAAAAGTAGTAAATTAACAAAATAAAACAGTAGTCGTAAGATAAAATCAAAAAAATTAGAAATTAAAGTGAATGATGTGAGGGATGAATGGCATAATAAAAAAAAGATAACGAGAGATGAGAGAGAGAGAGAAATGTCATTAATTAAAGGTACCGAGTATTCAGTAGAATTACCAAAAGATGAGTAAATAATAACGTTTCATCTTGTGTATGTGCTTTTTTCCTCTTTTATTTATTTTTCTTAATTAGATAATCTATACAGAGTGTTTTGTAAGAAGCCATTTGAACTTCAAAACACTGCAAGACAAATGAAAAAGTGTAGTTTATGATCCAATTTTTCTCATTCAACATTTTTTCTTTAAATTTTCGTTACAGAGGGGGTGATAATGTCACAATTGTAGACTTGGAAATTTTAAGGTCAGGGTGAGAAATTTGAGGGGCAGCCTGGTGATAAGAGGTTTGAGGGCCCCCGTATTCCTGAAATACATGATTTAAATCAGTGGTCATCACCAGTCCACTTGTAACCTTCAAGATTATGTACAAATGAGACAAAAATACCGGTTTTGTTTCAAATTAGAACTTCATATTTTATACATACTTATGTATAAAGATTCGTGATGAATCCAAGAAAAATAGGTGGCAGAGAATATCATTCTCTCTACTTTTTACCCTACCCTCCCTAACACAATTCGAACCACCCACCATAAATGAACCCCCCTTTAGGACGCTACTGTATACGAACAAAATTAATTACGCCTACCTTCTCCATTACAGTTGCAGTTGGTAGAAAAAAATTTTTTTTAACTCATAAAATTCGGGTTTTTTTGGAATAGGCTTTCTACTTTCTGTAGAGTTCTGTTTTTTTGAATGGAGAATTAGTTCCATTTATGAATTCAACTCCTCATATTCTTCAGTATCTTAACCCATTGAGCTCTCTTACCATCTTAATAGAGATCTTATGTAGGTACCTACTCGTATCTACGTTCGTTTAATAATTTATTTTTTTGTTTCCAGGCACAAAAAGTGATTTAAGAGACACCAAAGAAGCCATCATCACTGTAAGCGAAGGTAAAAGAATGAAGAATAAAATTCGAGCCTGTAAATACATGGAGTGTTCCGCACTGACAAATCAAGGCTTAAACGAAATATTTGCTGAGTCAATTAGATGTGTTTATGGTAAACAATCTCCAAAGAAACAAACATGCACCCTTTTCTGAGTTCGTCCTTACCAAATAGCATCCAAAAGGATTCATTTTTCTTCGTTCAGTTTCGTCCTTCTCTCTTGAATTGAATTCCATAATTTTTAATGCACCTGTACTAATTCTGGCATGATGTTTTACCATTTTTGTTTGTCAGAATAAATTTGCATGTTCAACCGTGATGTGTACAGTCTTCACCTTGTCTGAACAAATTATTGACGTTTGAAAATATTTTTAATTTATCTAAAATACGTGCACATTGGTACTCACGCATTCGTTCAAATTGACAATAATTATTATGACGGTCATCAAATAGTTTTTTTGTGAATTTATGGCATGAATATTCGAACTAAAGTTCGAAGAACAAGATTTACGTACCTGAAAAAGATTAATAGCGAAGCTATGCTTTCATTTTTATGATCATTTAATACAGGTCTACGAATTATATATTATGATATTTTATTTTTAAGAGTGCCATTAATGATTTTTTATGTTTTGTTCTTTTTTTTTTCTACTTTGTATTATGTTGTACAGTAAGTAATGATGTGAATAAAAAAACAGAAAAAATATAAACATACCTAATGTACACTTCTTATTGATTTATGAATAATTGTTATTATTTCATTATCGCCTGAAAAAAAAAAACATGAAAAAGAGTTTCAAGTACCTAAAACTTAATACCTACTTACAGATATTATGTTGTGACGGAGAATAATTTATTCTTAAAAAAATAAATAAATTCTGGATCATAAAACAAATTTAAATTCTAACTAGACTATAATTTCTGAAAAAAACCGGGCAGCATTTGTGATTCGAATCATTAAATTAGAAACGCAGCCGAATAAAGAATTACGAATTCTATTTTTCTAGTCAAGAATGAAGAAATTCGCTGAAATTTCAGGGAAATTTGGTACTTGTTGAAGAAAAATTCTTGAATTTCATACTTGCAAAATCAAACAGCTTCTTTTGAGAACTTTTTCCTCACATTGTCCTAAATAAAACAGTTTTTCATAAAAAAAAAACTACTCGAAAAATCGGAAGTTTTTTCCCATATCAAGGTCAAACAGAATTATTTAACGTTTGAGACTTTAAGAATTGGAGATTATTAAAGAAAAATGATTCGTGCGAATCACTTTTAACTTATGGACTGAAATTAATCGTGATCCGTATTACGAATTATTTTTTCAAGGATTTTGTCCACTCTTGATACAACCGAGTACGACTAAGGCTACGCCTACATAGTGAACAGCAAGCAGCAATAGCAACTTCAAACCTGTATAAATTTTATTTTGTTTCTGCTGCTTGCTGTTGGCTATGTAGGTATAGCTTAAGAAAAAAACTTCTTCTTATTAAATAATGACTTATCCTCAAAATTGAAATAGCTAGAATGGTGGATTTCTTGGTAACCCCATCACTTCATGCATATGCAACTTTTCATACTTCAATGTCTTGCAGTTGTTTCACATAAGCTTTGTTAAACATAATGCGTTTAACAATTTCTTCCTTTCCTCAACCAGATTTCTCAAATTATCTAATTGGAAAAATCCAAATTTTCATTCCTTGCTGCCTCTCCGGCCTCCATCTACTGAAATTTTGAAAATAAATTTTGAAGATAGGGTATGTGTTAGTTAGATGCTTTTTCTAGTCGAACTCGATCATTTCCAAATTATTGGTTTAGGTAACCATTCATGACTGCAAATAGTTACAAACTCATTAAAATAAATGCATCCGTACAAATTTTTTCGGAACGATGGACTAATTATTTATTATTTACTTAAACTGATTTGAGAAATAGGATCTGAAGTGTAAACGTGTTAAAACGGTTTAAAGTATAGAAAATATTTCTTTACCACCACTCCTGGTTGAAAAAATGAAATAAATAAATAAGACATTCTAAGTTTAGCTATAATTAATGACTGTATGTTAGTCCAGTTTTTGTGAAAAAAGCAGAGGAGTGTGAACGTGGGGTGTCATGTTAAATCTTTCAATTAATTTTACATATTCGAGGCAAAGTCAGCATTTGTGGTTCATTTGAAATTTGAAATGAAATTTTACACAAATATGTAAGTACGGGCTACAGTCTCCGTAGAATATAACATTTAAATCTAAAACTACTACAAAACATTATTGTTTTAATATCGTATTATTTGAGGAAATCTGACGATTGTTGATTTTGACCGTTTTTTAGTTTCATATTAATACTGATTTCAGATTTTTCTAAGCTTCAGTCAGAGATGGATTTATAAATTTGACGCCTGTAGCTCAGGTAAATCTTGCTCCCTATTTCAATGTTGCCGACTAAAAGAATGTAAAAGCTCAGTAAAACATTTACAGTGTAATCAATTCAAAACATATAAAAAATTAATTTTGCACCCTTTTACCTTTGTGCCTAAAGGCCACAGCCTTCTTATAGATCCACCACTGGCTCTAGTAAGAAACTTAAGTCCATAAATGGAATTTTTAAGTCCAATAAACAAATTTTTCTAAAAACATTCAGATACAACAGATCCTTTCTTAGTAAATTCGAGTAAAAAAGACAGCTGAGTCTTTTATCCATTTTAATGAGCGGGGTTTACTGTATCTATGAATTTCATATACAAAATGTTTTTTGTTCAATTTTCTAACTCTATTCTATATACAGTATTAAACAAATTTCAAAATATGAACAAAAAATCTAAGACCAATGTTTGCAATGTTGTTGGAAAAAAACTTATCAATAAAATTTAAATGACTTCGGACAATAACAGCTTTACTCTGTTCCAAATAAGAAAGAAAAGGCAGGCTAGGTTAACCTCATTTTATCTGGAGGAGAGAATTAATGAAATATGTCATCTGTCAATAGAAATACAATTTTGCAATACATGTCACAAAATGTTCGATTAGGTATTTCTTTTCAAGGCCCAAAACATGAAATTTCCAACCAGGAGAGAAAATGTTTTTATAGGGAGCAAATGTCAATAGTGGAAGAAAAATAAGTATTTTTTCTCCCACAACAAAAAGTTTGGCTCCTCCTTCCAACAAATCAAACACCTACCCTAATCACACATGGGCATGTATTGTAAAAAATAGCATTAACAACTCAAGCTCAAGGTGAGCAACCTTCTCTCACACAATTTACAAATTACAACACTCACCCGTGGTTTGTGTTGCAAATCATCTCATTGAGGATAGCTTACTTTGCACTCTTGTAGTGAAATATACTATTAATACATTGCTCGAAACAAATGCTGTAAACATGTAAACTGTGAATCAATCTATCATTACATAACTTCAAAACAAATGATCTAATTTCGAGTACTAGATCAACATTTTTTGAATAATTTAGATCTTTAGATCAGGTTGTTTATAATGTGTATTATTAAATTATTTATTAAGTTATTAAATTTTGAGTGAATGCCTGAAGTAAAAACTCGATATTAAAATCATTTTATAATTTTTTTTTTGCATTTTTTGTACTTCTACCAGCTTCCAAGAGTTGTTTTTTGTGGTATATAGACGTCAGAGGAAGCAAATTAGGTACTGATAACAAGAATAGGGATGATCTTACAAATTAGATCAAGATTCAATCACATTGGTCAATTTATCTATAAATCATGCTACCATAATTACTAACTGCTTCTTTAACTTGATAGGTATATTCATAGAACAAGGATTAGTTGTTAATTATGTGAGCAGTACAACCAGAATCCAACACGAAAGATACTTGTTTATCATACAGAATAGATTTGTCAGAATAAAAGTATTGTTCAGGCATGAGAAAATTATAGTCATCTAACTCAGACAAATTGTTGGATTCATTTACATTATAAAGAACATTTGAATTATGAGACTTAAGACATTTATTATTATTATTATTATTATTATTATTATTATTATTATTATTATTATTATTATTATTAAATATTATTATTATTATTATTAATTATTATTATTATTATTATTATTAATTTTTATTATTATTATTAATTATTATTATTATTATTAATATTATTATTATTTTTAATTATTATTATTATTATTATTGTGGGGTCTATACATCTCGTACACACGCCATTCTTCATCAGGTGTATTATATTAAATAGCAGATAAAATATATTGTTTGTTCGTATGCTCTTACTTGCACACACAGGCAAGTAAGATGCAAAGTTCGGCCAATGACAAAATGATAGATAAAGATCTCGGTAATGTCTCGGACTGGTACACGAACGCATTATGTCATTTCTTATCAGTTGCTTCAGCAATGAATAAGAAATGACGTGAATTCTACAACACACCTACATATGTATATGTACATAAGTGTGTCTGTGTGCGTGTGCCAAAACCAGTATATAAACTCTCAAAACCAGCTCTAAAATCGCCAGTGTTTGCCTTGGTTTTGGCTTACCCGTACTTATGTACGAAGTGGCTGAACACACTTAAATTCTGTAGAATTTCCTTCTGGTGAGAATATCTCTCACGACAAGGTATTCCACAATTATTATTATTATTATTATTATTATTATTATTATTAACGTTAAACCCATCATTGTCACACTTTTTTGAATAACAATTGCAGGCTAGGTATATGACCATTTTTATAGCAAAATGTCACTGAACATTACAGTGTTGCAAATTACAATTCTGAATCATAATTTGGGTTTCCCTGACTAGAATTTCTATCTTTGTTACCACAGTCATTTTTAAACGCATGATTCAAACCACAACTAAAATTATTATTATTACATCCAGGGACAAACTTACCATAACCATTACAACTATTACTATTGAAATGATTACTACTATCATTGCTGTTGCATTGAAATCAAAAAAGGTCATTCTCCTTCTGTAATTTATTATTATTAGAAGGTTTTTGATTTGCTGAGGTTCACACCAATAATGAGGAACTTTAAGTTTTAACACTCAGCAGACTTCATTGGTGATTTATTAGTTTAGCTACAATGTTATCCCACATTAACATTTTAACTTCTTCTATCACAACAGCAACAGGTTGATATTTGGATGGTAACAACTTTAACAAATACAACATGAACTGCTTTATCATTGTAGTACTACCCAACTTCGACATACAATGAGACTTTGAATGAAATGACCGTCGATTTGACTGTAGATTGCCATTAGTGACAAAACCCATCAAATATAACTCAGATCACAAGTTGATTAACTTTTGATCATAGCTGCAACCTCTGGCAGTGATTAGGGTCTGAAACACAATATCATGAACATAATTAAATCCCTGGATTACCTCTAAGAAGGCATCCTCAATGCTGTTTCCCATCAGGAACATAGCTCTGATGTTACAAATGTTACAATCTTCCCACACAACACTGCAATCAGCTTCAATAGGAATGAACTTGACAACATTATGTAAATTTTCCTTACGTAGAAGCAACTGCATTCAAAATTTCCAGCATTGCGTATTATTCCCATTGTAGGCTTAGATGTTCCATTTTTTCTCTGTCCATGTTGTACAAAAACAAAAAAACAGTTGCACAGCAAACAGCTAAGATTCAGCAACCAGCACAGCAACAAACAGCTGCCAAAAAAATGAGAACTCGGGCTACAGCCCACAACATCAAACAAATGGAAAAATGCAGGAACCAGGGGTCCAAACAATGCAAAAATGAACCCAAAATGAGAAGCAAAAACAAAGTAGATAAGGAAGTGTGACTAGATTTTATCATTGACAATATTTTACTACACAACTCTACTCGCCTAGAACAATGGAGACCAAGTTGAACTGTGAAGTTTCAAAATCTCAAGATCAGAGGACCAAACAATGAAGAGAGTCAAACAAACCAGTATTAGACAAACACCATTGAATCAAGTTTAAATTTAAAACATAAATAAAATAGAACATTTAAAATGAGCTCATTATATGGCACAAATAAAACACAGCATAGTTGATCAATCAACAGATATTATATGATGGACATTATAATATAGTCAGGAATTGTTAAGTGTTGTGGACTTTGAGTATGTATTATTTCATATGGAGAGCTGATTCATATACATTTTCTATATGTGGTTACTTTCAGACATAGGTAGTGCTTTCAGGGAATGAAATGATTTCTTTTACACGTGAGTATATTCTATATATAATTCGTATATACAGATATACTCGCGTATAAAAAAAAGGCATTTCATTCTCCAAAAACGCTTTCTATTGTTGAAAAACGAACTTGTTGAATCAGCTCTCTATATGATATAATATATACTCAAAGGTTGTGGAGTAGCACCATATCACAGATTGTAATATACAGAACAACTGAACGAGAATAACTTGTCCCAGATGATTCAAATAAGAGTAATTTGATTCATTATTAATAATTATATCGCTAAAATATTTAGCGCCATCAGATCATCCGTTCCACTACTTTTGGTGGCTGAATGGCTCAGTTCCAGCCTTGGAACCTCAATGTTGTGTGTTCAACTTCTAGTGAGTATATAAAATTTTTTTTTTAAATTATTACGAAATAAAAATTGAAAGTAGCACTAGAATCCTTCTAGTGATGATTAGTAAAGTTACTAAAGTAACATATAATAGAGATGAGAATTTTAGTTCATTTTGAAGATTTAGTTCATTGAGTCTACTTCACCAAAGTGAACTAGTTCAATTAGTTCAGTAGTTCAGTAAATTTTTCAACTCGATCACTTCAATCAGCTGATTCATAATTGGCTCATATCATTTAAATCAACTGATTTATTATATGATATTATGATCGACTCAAATTCATAAATTTGTGCTAGAACTATTGGTTAATTGTTTGACTTACTCATCGACTGCTACTTACTTCAACTTCAGTTTGATCAACGGATCAAGTAGAGTAGACTTATAAGAACTGAGAACTATCAATAAAAAAAAAAGAACTAATGAACTAGTTCATTTAGAAGTGAACTAAATAATCAATTAGTTCACTTCTAGGATTTGTTCAAAAGAACTAACTCATGAACAAGCGACCCTTCATTAACATATAATCGCTGATAAAATGGGGAATGTAAAATAGGTACAAGTTACTCATTTATGTACTGAGTATATTACTTATTTATCTATTGTTTACTGGAAAAATATACATAATGGACTGCGCATACTGATAAAATTAACATTGGCTTATATGAAGACACAATGAAGATGTACATTATATTCAAAAGTTCCCTCTTTTCAGGATTTATCAAATATCATACGTCAATTGATTAAATAATTTGGAGGGAGGTGCATTGTCATTTTACAAAATTAAAGTGTTTTTAAAATTAAATAGCGTCATTTATTCATTTTTAATATTTGTAGATGAATTCTCTTTGATTTGTCGCTGAATCTTGATTAATTTAACAGCAAATCTAAGAGAATTTGTAAATGAATTCTCTTCAATTTGTCTCTGAATCCTAATTAATTTAACGGTGATGAATCAAAAAGTATTTGTAGGTGAATTCTCTTCAATTCGTCGCTGAATCCAAATTAATTTAACAGTGACAAATCAAAGAGAATTTGTAGATGAATTCTCGGTCCAATGGAAAATGGAACTTATTAAATAACCGTATTTCATAAGTAACACCTTCCAAAATAATAAAATTATAATAGTAAATTTAAATATTCGTAAACATTGAAAGATCATTTGAAAATTTTTGCGTAATTTGTGAGAAAAGAGCATAATCATATATTTCCTCCAAGGAATAAAATGACAGTTTAACAATTTATATTCACAAACTTGTAATATATAAACCCGAATTTACGACTGTTGATCTTCAAAGTATTTTAGCCATAACTAAATTTATTTTAAACAAGAAAACCTGATTAAAAATACGTTCAATTTGAGAATTCTGATTTTTTAATATTGTGAAAAGTACAGTTTGATAAGGGAAGGAACTTTTGAATGGAATATACACTTCATTGGGTTGCCTTCAACATTTTATCAGTATGCGCAGTCCATCTAGTATATGGTGGAAGGGTACACCAGGAGACCTATTATGAAACTTTTATCACGTTAACACTTTGGGGATAAGGTGATAAAAGGATAATGGGCGCATTAAAAAAAAGTCCTGAAAATGGTATTATGAAACCAAGTGAAAACACAATTATAAAATCTACAAAATATCACTTTATCACCTTAATGCCTGCTTGGAAGGTGGGGTTAACTTTATCACTTTAACCCGCCTCTTTTTCATTTTACCACGTTATCATTTTTTCATAATATCACTTTATCACCGCAGTGTTAACGTGATAAAAGTTTCATAATAGGTCTTCAGTATTGGGTGTTGTTATTTCTACCAGCTTGGGTGAGGCGTTCATTTTAAAATGTTTCAGTGAATCAGGCAAAGTGGTATAGAAATAGAAATACAAGTCTCAGTTATCAGATTTTTTTATCATTAGAGTTAATGGAGTCTGGAGAGTGGGAATTTTTCACTTTTCAATTTACATTTACCAAAAAATTAGGTACCCTAATTTATTTTGTAGATTATTGATGTAATGTCAAATTTAAGTTAAATATTTTTTGAAAACAATATTAGCTTGTGGTGTCAAAGAAAACTTCGTCATATTTAAAATAGCCCAAGTACCTGTCCAACTCATTGCTTAGTTGATGTGTGTGACAGGTCTGAAGTTAATTGAGTAGGTAAGAAGATACCTTTTCAGAATTCATTGACTTACTTTTAGTATTTGATGAACGGATTGAAAATGAAATGCCGGCTTCTTTCAGCTTTTGTGAAAATTTTTCAAAACTTTCTTCACTTTCAATAACACATTCAATATTTTGATCATCTTCATCAAAATTGATACTATTTTTCTTCTAGTCAAAAATAAAATCTTTGTACGAAAACATTGTGAATATTATAAAGTATTAATATTAAAAAAGAAATGAAAAGCCGATTTTTTATTTTGTAGTTTCAGCTTTGCTAAATTTTCGTATATTTTTCCTCACTATAATGATAACATCAAAAAATAAAGGAACACCCAGGGAGTACGAGCAATCTCATTCATATTCAATACAGATTCGAGCAACTCCTCACCCATGCTAGTAGAAATAACAACACCCTACCGGTATTGAAAGTGTTTATTTTCGTGGGTAATAGAATAAACCTGATGTTAACGACAGTCAATCCCTTGTAAAACAGCAGTATGCTACATCATATATAGATATGTATTCGTCACTCGAGGATCCAGTTATACCACTTATATCCCGAAATCGACATGTTTGAAAAATGGCCCAGACCAGCTGATACTTTCCACATGTCTCACCGTGTCGTTTACTTATGGTAATGTTTGACAGATAATAATCATGGAAACACCACTTAACAGTTACCATCAATGGCTTGTGTACAACCAGAAAAGTTCATTATTGCACTAGATATCGGTACTACTAATCTGAAATGTCGTCTGTACTCCGAAAAAATGGATGTAGTTCATGGAACTGGTGAAAAGGTTTGGCGTGATATTAGCAGTCATTCTTCTCAGTTCTTTAAGATATACCTCCACATACATTTATGCCCTAATTTTGTTTGTAGATCAACGTCAAATATTCTGACGATGGGTCTGCTGAAATTATTCCCGATAACTTGTGGAAATCGGTCGTCGATAATGTTGAGAAATTAATCTGTGGTACGTTAATTTCATTCTTTATAGAAGGAGTAATCTTGAATTTTGTTATTCTGAAATTCAGCTGAATATTGAATAGAAGCCGATATTAGTTCATCGCAAATTGCATGTCTTGCTATTTCATCGCAACGTTGTACATTCACATCATGGGACCGCGTAACTGGTCAACCTCTACTAAACCTTATTACATGGAAAGATTTAAGAGCTACTGACGAAATCCTAAAATGGAACAACTCTTTGTTGATTAAAGTGAAACATAAAATAATAATTATTTATTCTTTAATAAAATTAATTTCTTTTCTCTCCATCATCCAAAATATTGTAATAATTCACAGGTACTGAAGAACATTTTTCATGGCATTTATTTGATTTCTGGTAGTCAAAGATTTTTGACTGGAAGTAAATTGAAATTTACCACCCCTCAAGCAAGTATTTTCATCTTTGCTTAGTTTTATCAAATTCTATGAATGACGAGGAACCGTCTTTATTTTAGGTTACCATTAGATTATTATGGGCGCTACAAAATAATAGAATATTCAATAGAGCTGTCAAAAATGGCACAGCAATGTTCGGAACGTTAGATACGTGGCTTTTATATCGTTTAACGAATGGAAAATCCTACTATAGCGATTTTTCCTGTGCCAGTGCCACCGGGATGTACGATCCTTTCACGCTTTCATGGACTTTGCTTCTAAAAATTCTGAGAGTGCCGACTTCTATCCTTCCTCCCGTTTGCGACAGTGTGGGAACTCATTTCGGAAACGTGTCTTCTGATATATGGGGATCAGAAATACCGATCACTTGCAGCGTTCGTCATTAATATTCATTCTATTTTGTTAATACTGTAATTGGTACAAATACTAAGTAATGTATTGTATAAATTATTTTTTTTGTTTCTCAGGTTGCTGATCAGTCTGCTTCAACATTTGGTTTGAACTGCACGAATTGTGGTGATTTAAAACTTACACTGGGAACCGGAGGATTTCTAAGTATTACTGTTGGCCAAACAATATTCTCAAACAAGAACGGTAATCCCTGAATTTTTTAAGCGTAGTGAAAGTATATTATTTGAATATTCAATGGGATTCAGTGCAACATCATTATGTGAAATATTTTGCTTCGCAGAATATTTATACCCCATTATTGCTTGGAAATACGAAGATATTCAGACATTTTTGCTAGAAGGTGCATTTACCAAATGTGGGATGATAGTAGATTGGGCATGTTGTGCTGGTAATTCCTTTTTTGAACTTCTGCGTCAAGTATTAACAAGTTTCTTCATTTTCATTGCATTTTTCTGTTCGTTTTAGGATACTTCGATAACGTTGAGAATCTGTCTACGATAGCTGAGTCGGTTTCTGATTCCAACGGTGTTTATTTTAAACCTGGAACCTTTAATTTACAAGTCCGTGAATGAAAATTGGAAATCCTACGTTTATATTTTCAATACAGAATTACGTGATTTTACAGGTACAACAGAAAGATGATTCATGTAATGCATCATTCATTGGTGTTTCATTTGGAACGGAAAAAGTTTATTTAATACGAGCAATACTCGAATGTATTGTTTTTCAAGTCTATCAGTTATATCTGAAATTCAAAAATGAACCACAGTTCAATAGCCAATGCTCGATGAGGTAATTTAAAATATTGTTCTTACCATTATTAGACCCGGAGAAAATGGGAGACATTCACAATATCCCAAAAAAAAATTGTTACGAGTACATTTTTTATTCCTATACGTCTAGTACGGATTGCATTCATTATTCGATTATACTAACATTTCTTTCATTTCAATGGAGAAAATAGGAAACAAAATTGAAAATTGATGAAACGAAAGTCGTTCGATGTTTTTGAAACTTCAATTTTCTCTTATTTAGGCGAAATATAGATTTCCAACTGAAAATTTTATGAATTAATTTTCCATTAATTTAATATGCTCTTTTTTCATTGTAAGTGGTAGAAAAAATTAAAATTATGTGGAAACAATATTCTTATTCTCAGTATTGTCAATATTTTTCAATCATTAATAAAATCTAGCTCTAGTGTATTCTTGTATTCATTCCTCCATAATATGTGCAAAATTTACAAATTTTGATAAATAATAACTTTTCACAATTTTCATATTAATGCATGTACATGTATCATGCATACTTCGTATTATTTACCGCATTTTGCCCGTATTATTTTGCAAGAATTACAAAAATGAATCTTATAACGCACTTTATATATATATATATTTAATTAGATTAAAATTTATATAAATGTTTTTATGGAATTTTTGATCGCATTAACCTTCCCTTTTTGGTTTATTCTGGTAATTTAAATTATTTTTATTTTTTTAGGATCAATGGTGGTGTATCAAATAATGATTTTGTGTGTCAGTCAATTGCGAATATTTGTCGGGTTGTCGTTAGTCGTCCTTCTTGTGTTGAAGCCAGTATCAGAGGAGCAGCTCTTTTCGCTGGAAGTGTAGCCGGTTTGTGAAATATTGCTGTTCATTGTTAAATCTCTCTTGAACATTTATTTCTACTAATAATTAAATGAAAAATTCGGTTTTCAGGATTATTTGAGATAAGTGATATAGAAGAACCACCTGCGAGAATTTTCCAACCCGACGACCAGAATGGACGAATACTCCGTTCAAATTATGCTGAATGGGCTGAATATCAATCTTGAGTATGCATTTTAACTACCCATTAAAATTAAAAGATAATTCTGAATTGCCTCTTTATCTATACTTTACCATGACATTGAATGCTCTTTGATTTCTTGGATTAATGAAACTTATGAAACTTTTTTTTGTGATAAGGTTGCTTAAAATTTTTAAATTCAGCTTCCTACTTGTTTCTTCTTGTTGAAAAACAAAATATTTATATTGTAATTATACCGTTTATATAAATTAATTCTTCCTCACGATCTATGAGTAGTTCAAATGAAGGAGTTTGGAAACTTCGGAGGCTCAGCCCTTTTTTCCTCGAAATTAATAAGCTTCAACACCTCATCAGATTTCGACAAAACGCAACAATTGTGTTGTTTTTTTCAGCCAATTTTGGAATCCTTTATATTTTCGAAGAGAACTCGGTTTTTACGTTCTGATCAACTTCTTGTAGTCTTGTCAAATGATTAGTTTTTCTCTTTGTGATAGACAAACACAAATCAAACTAGGCCCGATCTTGTTAGACAATAATTATATTTTTTACTTTGTCCTGACATTAAAGAAGGCATTTATCTTATACCTTCATTTATGGTGGGTGGTTAAGTAAGGCTTTTTTTTTTTTAATAAAAAAAAAAAATCCACCTTATTTTGTTCTAGACAGATCTTCACACATAAATTTATTTCAGTTAAATTTTTTTCATGAACTTTCAAGCAATTCTTACATTTTTTCATTATCAATTATATCTGTACATAAACATATACATATATAACTTTGTTATGATCAGAGCCGGATATAAGTAGTCTGTCGCCCCGACTATAATATTTCTGCCGCCTTTTTTGTTTTTTGTTTTTTTCAATTTGCCCCCCACAACTAGAAACTAATGTTTTTTTGTTTTCTTTTGGCTGAAAATTGTACCACCTCAAAAATTTTTACATCCCATGCCCGTGTAGACCGGGGGGTAAAACCAGTGCTCTCATTGTTGGCTATGTATGGGCATTCACATCATTGCCTGGATTCACAACATTGCCCGTAGTATGTATGTATATAGTGTGTATACGAGACCTGAAGTGCCGTTCATTTGGCTTTTGCGGACCTGGTTACACTTATCAATTTGTTATTTTGATAGAAATAAAAAATATTTATAATTGACGTACGCGTACAGAATTTAGGGAATTAATTTTGGGTTAGTAATTTTGTCATCATTACTTTTATTATAATGATAAAATTATACTTTATGTATATGTTACAGTCAATGTGATAAATCAGTATACAGTGGAAATGACTTACAGCAAACTCCTCAGGACTGGGATTTTTGTACGTTGTACTCGATGCTCCTTGTAATTGAGTACATTTTGTTTGTACATAGACCAATGGCGTCCTTTTGAGACCATTAATATTGTTCATTTTAATAGGTATTTCGTTGTAAAAGGTGTTCGCTTTAATGATTTCTGCTATATATGAAATGAATTAAGGATAATTCTTTAAAATGATAGCAAATATAATTTATTATCATTGCTAATTTTTGAAATAAATCCCAACTGTTTAATTAAAAAATATATGAAACAAGATTCATTACATGCTCTTCAGGCATGTGTAAGATTCTATCATTCAACAGTACAAGTCCAGAACTAAGGCTGTGAATACAACTTTGAGCGTTAACGCTTAGGCTCACTCCCATTATCAAAAATTTTTGATGTCGAGTGTGAGAGTTGAGGGTTTTTACTTGGCAATACTCAACCCTCATGTCATATTTACAGTCCAATGTTTACTCATAGCAAAAACTTTTTAACTTGATTAAAGTTCCTGGCTTTTGGAGTTTTCATGAACTAATAGTAAGTACAACCGTGAAGTAGAACTGAGAACTTATTTTTATATACAAATTTTAAAAAAAGAAAGAAACAACTGCGTTAATCTGAATGAGTAGCTCTTATTAGTGTATATGCCTATATTTATGACAATAATTTTTTCAATCTTTAAATTCTCATTTTCTTCAATTATACCCTTCTAATTTTTTAATTTTCAAATATGAATAGCCTAGGACATTCTATGGATGGTCAGGAACATTTTGAGCCTACTTTCATTAAAATCTACGAAATAAGACACTTGTTCTGAGCGAATAAACTTCCGTTATTTCTGCAGATAGGACGTACCAAACATATAACCTCCTCCGTACGCAGTCGGTAAAAAGAACAGGTCTATGACAAAAACATTCAGTGAATATTTTCGAAACAATACAACCCTAAAGAGAAATGAGAACTCACTTTCAACAGTCCAAGGCCCAAATGCAAGAACAATACTACAATACTTAAGTATCAACAGTGATTTAAGAATTACTTGCCTTCAAAGAGTTGTTTAAGTATAGATTTAATTGATAATGGACAAAATGTGCGAATTACTTGAGTATCGTTCTTGCATTTGGGTTTAAATATACGTAAGTAATAAAGGTGGGAAACGCTTAGTTTTAGCTTGTCTAACCGTAAGTCATAGTTCTGTACTGGTCCTATTCCCTATAGTCAAAGATGTTTATGGAAAATATCAAAACAGGAAATTAATTTGACCATTATATCATAATCATTATTATTAAAATTGTAACTTTATCATTTTAATTGATATTACTATTATCATCCTTGTTATCATTGTTTTTGTATATTTTATTTATTTATTTTAATTTTGATAAACTTTTCAGAAATCTATTCATTCGTTTTCTTGTTTTGATTAAAATGTCACACACCTACGCCCAAATCTATGCTTATTTCGTTTGCAGTATGACCATAATTATTCGTATGATTTTGAAGAATTTCAAGTGCCTAACAAAAATTAAATGCGTTGGTAGTTCTCGAGAAACTCGGTTTTAATCTTTAATCCCTTCTGTTGAGCATGTGTATAAAATTCGAAATTGCCTGCCTTATTCAAAGAATACGGACATAAATTAATTACATCGATTTTTGGGGCATTATATCTTTAAAAAGTAAACAAAATTCTTTCAAATTCAGTAATAATTGATAAACGGCCTGTCTGTTCGCAAATGTAATCGGTTAAATTTGTTGAATTTGGTTAGTTTAAGTATTTCTCGCTTCTAGACCTTTTTTTTTCTACGTTTATTGAAGTGCCATATTTACGTTTCCTCTACCCACCCTTTGTACACTCACAATAGAGAAGATGGCTGAGGTTTCATTAACTAATAAAATTTTTAGTGGCTTATAAAATTTACTATTATGTATTGCGGAGAAACGGAAATAAATTTATTGCAATTTTTTTGTTATTCACAATAGTCTGTGATTATAGGAAAACTAAGTCTTACCTATAAATGGAATATTTTTTTATTGTTGCCCATATTGCGTTCGGTATTCGTACTCATACTCGTAAGTTGGTTATTAATAAGTGGAATCGAGTACCTGTTTTCTTCCACAAAGCATTTCTAAAATATTATGTATGTATTATATGATAGTAATTTGATCATTCAAGGTCAAATTATCGAATAATTCAATGCGCACAGCCTCGAGCTTCGATTCGAATTGAAAATTCGTAGGTACCCACTTTTGTGCTCACGTTTCTTGAATTTTAAAGTTTGACCAGTGTTGCAATATTTTACGATAAAAAATATTTTTACCCAGAGAATGCGAGAAGAAATGAAGTTGAAGTTATGGTTATGTTGGTCGACTTCTGTTTTGATTTTCAGTGGTCATTTACACCAAAACTTTATTATTGATTATCACGTAAAGATTGTACTGCCAGCTGAATATTGGATTTTTAATTTTTACTGACCATTTTCTATTAAAATGATAGGTGATAGACTGAAAAGTGCTAGAAACAATGTCTGAGGGTTGACTTTAGGATATTTTTTCTAACAAATAAACTGAGTGATGCATCGTCTATTATGTTTTTAAGGTGCTGAGTTAAAATTTTCAGTTTATTTATGGATTGAACCATTCATTGGGCCCCTCTTTGACGCCAAAAAAGGATTAGAATAATTTTTTATTAAAACATTGAATGATACATTGTCGTATATGTTTTGTGAGGTAGTGAGTTCAAATTTACATTCTTTTTTGGATCGAATTTTTAATTGGGCTTTTTATGAATCCAAAAGGGTTGGATAAGCAAAGTTTTTAGTATTTTATTGTTTTGATACACCTTCAAATATGTTTGTTGAAGTGCAAAGTTTCACTTCCTACATGTTTGATGTGGCTAAGGGAAGACCAGTTTTAGGGGGTTGTGATTTGGGGTATAATCCCTCAGCCCGAAAAAAAAAGTCAGTTGAAAACATAATAGCCAGTATTATTTATTTATTTGATCAAGGCTATTTACTCTATTTCACTTTAAGAATGACGTAACCTCACACGCAGGTAATAAGTTCAGAGGAAAGGAAAGATTATAATTCACAATTATGTGGCTGAGAACGTTAATTGTCACCTTAAATTGTATATGAAAATACTCAACTGTGTTGATATGTGTAACTGCTTTAATGACGTCAATGAAACTGGTTCATCACACTGAGAATCTCAATAATTCATCGTCAATTTGTTGTCAAAATCAAATTTCATCGTCATCAAACTCAAAAAATTATATTTTGCTGTAAAAGTCAGTGCACCTAACACCAAGGTATTTAAAACTTATTTGTAATTTTTTATATTTTTCGTGCACTCATTAATTTTTGTATTAAAATTTTGTATTGAAATTCAAAATTCTTGTAATTTTTGGAGACTTTTGGCAAAAAAATGATTGTAATTGGACAATTTTCGCTAGTAGATTGCAATTTTTTGCGAACACTTTTGTCCGAGAGTGTACTTTTGCATGACATAAGCACGGCTAATTTTGTTCTTTCATTCCATCTCATACGCTTTTTATTATAGTTTAGTGCGTTCAACTCTAACTTTCTATTTAATATTTTACATTATATTTGTTGGTGCGGTTTTCCTATTCAAACCACTATTTCACCTGAACTTACAGTTTTTTAATTTTTGTACAACTTTGTCGCCGATTATATTTGAATTTATTTCGTGTGATTTTGCTTAATCAAAGACAACTAGCAATAAAATATTAATATATCATTGTTTGTCAGATATTGATATTGGTAACTATCGATACAAATATCAATTACTACCAATGTTTTATTCAAGTTTTTCAGGTTTTTGGAATTTAGATTTTTTTTTTGTATTATGGATGAAAATTGGCCAACTTGATTTTCTAGTGAAGTATTGCTGAGGTAAATTTTTTTTTCAATTATTACATAACACTGAGAGACATCCAAGTTCAAGGAAGGCTGATTTAAAATATAGGCTATTGTATTTTGATTATATTTTGATGTTCCTCACTGAAACATATATCGTCATCTTCTCCAGTAATTTTGATTATAAGAACTTCAAAAACTGTCTTCTTTTTTGGAATTTCTTCAAAAAGAAAATTCATAGTAAGTAATATAACTATGTGTATACGTACATATTCAATAACATAATCAGAAACTGATGAAAAAGAAGAAAACTAGCGCAGAAACTATTTTAGAAAAGCAGGTTTTCAAAAATCATTCATCTCTTCAATTCTCTTTTTACATCTCATTTTACGTAGGTAAGTATATTATCTTATTTTTTTCTATTTTTTTAATTTTTATGTTCATTTTAAAATTTATTTTTATATACATTTGTGTATTTCCTTTTATATCTCTCAGAATAGTTTTTAATTTTTTATCAACAACACTTAAGGTTTTTTTTTCCATATTGATTGTAAACATCTATGTCGCCATTCAGTATGTTTATTGTTACCCACGTACTGAATTTCAGCCCTATAGAATGATACTTTTTTTCTTTAGACCTTTTGGTGGGACTTTTGGCAACCCATTTGGTTAAACCAATTGTCTAATTTTCATTATAAATGATACCAGTTTTTACTATGTTTAGAAACAACTACATACCAAATTTTAACACTATCAAATGATAATTAAGCCTTAACCCTCATTAGTAGAACTTTTGTTAGCCCCTATTACCAAACCATTCAACCAAAGCTCATCAAACTACATACCCATTTTCATTCTGTTCAGAAGCAGCTACTTCCCAAATTTCAGCTCTATTGAATGATAATGACATCTTGACCTTTATGGGTGAACTTATTTTGCCCTTCCCCAAAACTCAACCCCTTATTGGATTTTTGCTAAATATAACCCCACTTGAAATTATGTCCAAGCCTACCTTCATACCAAATTTTAGTCCTATATTGGACAAAAATTACACCCTCTATTATGCTGATAAGACAAACACTGATATACATACATCATCATTATAATAAATATGCAACTTGATTTTTTAAGACAAAATTCAACGAAAATTATTCAGACAAAATTTAAAGCGCATGTGCCAACTACAAATGTTTTGTTGTTTCCACAGATATCTACACTATATACATATAACCTAAATACCTAATTTGCCTGTTTTCAGCCACTGTTACTTCCCCTTACAGCACCGCACCAAAATAAACAAAGCTGTTGATACTTTATACGCATAATTTTGCCCATTTATATCACACTTATACACACTCAATCTAATGTTTAAATACAAAATACCTCATTAAAAATTACAAGAAATTTCATTTTTTTGCCCTATAACAATAATTTTTAGTATCCTAGTTTCAATCATAAAGACTGATAGAACATCCACACCAAATTTCACATCAGAACACAAATTAATAGACATACAGCACTTATTTGAAGATAGCCTTTTTCTGCGTAAGAAATGCATAGTACAAGATTTTTTTATCAACAGGTTAGGGGTCCTCGCAACATCTCAACACTCCACTAGGGTGAATGCTCAACATAATGAAAGCAGCAAGTTAGGTGTCTAGGTTACCTATATATAATGTAAATATCTGTGCTTGTTTCTATCCTAATAACGAATTGATCAATGTTACCAGGCCGGTACAAGCTAAAGTGCCATGAAACAGCGCTTTAAGGCTTCTACATGTATACCTAAACATACACATAGTGTGTATAGAGGTACTGTACATACACACGAATTACTCTATGCAAATATACATAAAGATACGTGCATTTCTGATTTGTATGCCAAAAGTCATAATTTGTTATGAAACGAAAAACTATCATACTCCTAGTAACTCCCAAATTAGCTAACTCACAGGATCTTAAATGGCAGGTTTACCTGCTAAAAAAACGAAAAATTAACCAACGAAAATGATATTTGTCCCACCGATCTTTTTACGTTTATGTTTTTCGTTTAAATTTAAAAAAAAATTAATTCTCAAATATGGGGAATTAATGAATATACTTGCCTATACCTATGTATTATGTGGGTATAGTAGGTAATGTGGTTTAGCCTAACGCTTGATGGTGAGATCCAAAATTACACGTTATGTGTATATAAGTTTATAGGTTGCGCTTAATTTATGCTAAACATACCAACATTAGTGTCCAGAAAATTAAGTAATTTGACGAATGATTACGTCATTTATTCATTGAACTCGATTTTTCGCCGATTATTATATCGAGACGAGAAGATTAAATTGCATTTATGTACTGACAGTGTGAAATAAATACCGGAAATGCTTGTTTTCGTTTCGATAACCCTAAGCTACTCGTACCTACCTACGTTAATTTTGTATTTTTTGTACGTTGTGGTTTTGCTGTGTAAGAACCAGAATGACATAGGATGAAATAACGTACAACCATAAAATAAATTTTTTATAAAAATTATTTTGGAACTTACTATATGCCGTCTACTCTATATTTTGCTACTGTATGCTCTATCAGTTTTTTTAAAATTACCCAATTTCCGATTTCTTCGAACAGTTCGCATTTTCACAGCGGCCCAAATCTATGAAACTTTTTTTCAAAAACTTAAATTTGACTGTCCTTTGGCCGAAAATAGGTTGTAATTTTTTCAGAATTTCAAATTAATTCCTTATTTAGTTTTAGCAGGTACACCGTATAATTTACGTTTGGATATCTTCTTAAAAACTGCTCGGCAAAATAACTTGCCTGCCAAATTGATCGTATACCAATTCGAACCTCATGAATATTACCTATTTTCTCAAACCACCCACAAATACTCGACTTAAGCAGGGTTTAAATTCACATCTTTATTCTCCAATCGCCAATCTTTATTCTGAAAGTTGAGAAATTTTAACTTTTAGAAAATAAATCTAGAGAAACATTATAGACCATAGCTCAGTGTTTCCCTTTAGTAAACTTTTTAGGTACCAATTATAGATCATAAAGAATAAATCAACGAGTATAAACCATCCTTAACTCACTTTGGGATTTCCATTGAAGATTTTTCGTTTACCAGAGATCTGAAGCGATTACACCAACGTATATGTAGGCCAATGTCCCGAAACCAGACGAATGAGGCTAATTTTTGAACGTCATTACATAAGTAATGGCGATCACACTTTTAACCGTCAAGGTTCTTGGAAAATATGGCATTCTAGAAAAACAATAACATCATTCATTTGTTAAAAAGAGTTGAAATTAAGTTGAAAAATTTCATGTAGCTTTCTCCCTTGTAAAAAGTTTTTAGCTGTGAACCTAAAACCTAATACAATAAAACTAAGGCTCTAATAATTTCACATTGGCATGCTCATTCGCCATTTTCTCCCCAATCAGAAATTAAACAGTACATTATAATCTGAAATATTGAAATATAGTTATGATCGAAGATTGAATTATACAGGGAAATACTAAGTAGGAAAAACTGTTGAAGTTTTTTGCATTAGATTGTTTAAATTTTATATTGCATTTCTTCCCGAAAGATCTCTTGGAAACTTGAAATTTTAGCATTGATAATGATTATTCGAACTCGAATGAGTATTATATAAATGAACTGAAACAAAACAATTCAAAATTGTTCAGAATCTCCTAATTAATTAAAAATCCTATATAAAACTGACAAAATACATATAATTAGGAAGAAAATTGCAGATGAGCTTACGTTTCCGCAGCCATCAGAGCTCTAGTAAAACCTTGGATCATTTAGTACTGCGGATACCCAGTAGCCCTATCTTACTAGTGTTAATGACATATGTCCTGATTACAAAACCCGTAAGTGGGCATAGGTTTACTGCACATGTACAAAAGATCTTTTTTTGTTTGTTTTCGAAGCCATCACAGATTCACAATACCAAGAGAATGAAAAAATCTACTGCACATGTGCAGTAAACCTATGCCCACTTATGGCTTCCAAGATGTTGTCACAGATTTTTGTGTTTATCAGCTATCCAGTATTAAATGATCAAAAAGTAAAACCTTTTAATACGTTTTTCAAAGGACCACTCAGTGAAAACCTCATACAGGAAAACAACCAATAGCAGTGGAAAAACTCAAAATTTTATTTAAGAAGCTGAATTCTATTAATTTGTTTTATGTTTCATTTGAAAAACAATCAAAAGGACGAATATTGATATAATTAATGTAATTATCTCTCTTCAGTGTGACTAAAAATTCAGAACTTTCAGCACTTTTTAAAAACTTGACATTGAATTTAGACCAATGTTTTTACCTTACCTAACCTGACTACCCACGATACAAAAATATTAGAAGAAAAATTTACCTCACCTAACCTCCCACTATATGAAAAAAATTATAATAAAAACAATTTACTCCTTCTGTCAACTCACTTTACAAAAAAAATTTCTAAAAAATTTGAAGAAAAAAAATTATATCTTGCCTAGGAATCAAATCCAACACCTCTCACATGACCAGCACACACTGAGACTACATGTCACAACAGCTGATGCAAGACAACTAATCATTTATGATATACTGTTTTGGCTGATCTCTCTCCTGCCCCTGCTCCCTCTCTCTCTCTCTCTCTCCTTCTCTCTGTATCCTTGGTCCAATGCCGCTTGCCTCTCCCACAGGGAGGCATAATGTCTAACTGTTGGTAGTTCTTTTCCTACTAAAATTAGTTGTGCTGTTGTCATGGCCGGCAACTTTTGTGTAGCGTGTGTAGCAATTGCTACACATGAGAAATTCCCAAGTGGTTTTCGCTACACATAGGAAATAATTATGTTTACATACAATTACTCATTCTACTCGACAAAAAAAATGTTGAATCAGTCGAAAAAGCCCATTTAGTTTAAGTGAAACTAAAACTAAGAATATGTTACTTCGTAAATAAGATATCCATAAACTTAATATTATAATATATGTTCGTATCCGAAAAAATCAAATTTTCTTTGTTCTATGTAAAATTTGCACCAAAAAAAATTTTTTTTTCACTACACATCGGAAAATGAAAAGTTGCCAGCCCTGGCTGTTGTTACAAAGTAGGTAATTATACCCACTTGTATTCTCACTTCTCATATTTTTTGTTATAAACAGTAATAAAACCTACACAATTTTTTACTAGTCTGTAGCACTTTAACTATGACATTGAAGTAAATTTTTGTCAGAACCTTTTTGTAGGATTTTTATACAGTAGTATATTACACACCAAGGTTTGAAAGTGAGGATTTACATGCGAGGGAAAGTTTGCAAAATGAGTCCTTATTGAGGAGAAGTTTTTACAATTAATGATCAAGTAAGCAACAAAATTATAGGAACAGAACCATTAATAATTACTAATTGTAATTCTCAGCAAATACAAAGGGAAGAAATAATCAAAATAAACAAATATACTACTTCTCTCAACTAGCTTTCGTAGCATTGTTGGTATGGTGACAGCTTGGTTATGCAGAGGTGGTTGCAGGTTCGAGTCCCAGTCAGGCCTGTGAATTTTTCATAAAAATAAAAATTCTATTGAGGGCTACATCATTC
Organism: Ericerus pela; assembly: GCA_011428145.1. NCBI lineage: Eukaryota > Metazoa > Arthropoda > Insecta > Hemiptera > Coccidae > Ericerus > Ericerus pela. The sequence continues at coordinate 96,027 of WOFM01000301.1, read as the reverse complement.
ATCAATGATAAGCATTACGTTTTGCTTGCAAATACGATTGTAAACATTACCTACCTTTCTGATCGTGTATTATAAAAATCATTTTTTTAACGAGCTATTTTCCTCGTATCTACACTGATTTCCGAGAAAAATTAAAAGAACTGTAATAAAACCGTATACAGAAATAAATTCCTTTACAAATGCTAATTCTCCTGGGAAAGGATATACCGCATAGACTACATTTTTTTTGTACTGATTAATTAATTACAAATTCGATGTCTAGATTGAACGTAAACCAAAAAATAAGTATAATTATATATATGCAATCAGTAGCGCGTTCGTCAATAAATTGGACACACAATGGTTTGACTGTGGTCATATCCCGGAGTCACGTTTCTAATAGTACGTAATATAGTTAAATGTGCCTATCTATTTCCTTAAAATCTGCTAGTGGTACGAGAAATACCATTGGCATAATTCCCCATAGAATACCTACATTTAAAGGGGCCTGTGATATCCATAATATACAAGTGTGATTTAAAAAAATAAAGTAAAATATTGAATAATTAAAAAACTGAAATGAAAGAATAACCGGTCGTGTTTCGACCGAAACATAAAAGCAAACGAAAGGAATAAAATTATTGAAAAAAAAAAAAAAAAAAAATCAAACCATTTAAACCTAGTTTCAAGGAAGAGTGCGTCAAAATCGAAAGTTGTTCTTCTATCAGATTATACACAAGTTATAGCTATATCGTACTGGCTATATAGTGTGCCGTAACACTAATATAATACTACATAATCGAAAGAAGTTCAAATAAATTAAAAAAAAAAAAAAAAAAAGACGAAATAGTCAAGTTGCAAGTTGTAATCCTTCTTTTGCGTACCTACTAAGTATATCTATCAATATCCAGTATCCCTGTCATATTATACGTACATATGAGTACGGTACAAGTATTTTTATTTTTTTATTTTTTTCTCTTTACACAATTCTGTAACTTGCGTTTTGTAATTATACTGTCGATCTTGTTAGTGAAGTAGGTACCATACAAATTACTGAAGGGAGAAACCGGTCACATATATTGTACCAACATAAATATAGAGGTACCTATAGTGCCAAACGTTGACTTGGGTAAAATAATTCAAGGAAGAAAAAGAGAAAAAAAAATGAGAGAGAGAGAGAGAGAGAGAAAAGCTCCAGCCTAACGTAAAATTTGTATTGTTGAAGAGTTCGTAGTGGAGATCGTAAACTTGCGTTATCGTCTCATCATTTGTCTATTGGCATACCTACACGACTAGTGCAGTGTTTATAATGTTGCAACGTGTGTGAATTTTTTTTTTTTTTCGTTTTTATTTTGTTTTAATTTTTGCCTCCTAATTAATGCACTTGTTTTTATAAATTTTTATTCATCCTCTTTTATACCTAATGTATTGATGTGATTTCTTCGCGTTAGCCTACACTTTTAATTTATTAATATGAAAATCGAAAATGACCTCCAAGAGGTTGTCGTGCTGAATGGTGGTTTTGACGAGCCGGAAAACAAATCAGTGCATATAACCATCGAGCCAGAAGAAGAACTAAATCATTTCAGAACAGGTATAAGAATTTCCTATTGAATATATTGAATTTTTTTTCTAACAACAACCAGTAACTTTTGGATATTAGGTACTAATACAGTCTTTTACAAGCATTTTTTCAAATGATAGTGAAGATAAAGAATCTTTGCTGGAAACAAAGAGGTATCCGGTATTGGATGACTGGATGTGACTGAAAAATTCGTGGATTTTTATTATATGATACCACCAGGGTCGGGTGAATTTGTATTTGTTTAAAATTTCGATTTAAAAGTACAGAGAAAATATGATTCTGAATGAGGCGCCTCGGCGACCTGCACCTGAAGTGCAAAATACATATACAGGAGTCGCGATTGAGGAAAACAAATATTTTTCATCAGTTTCATCCTATCGTTGGAGTTTTGAAATATTTAACAGTAATTTTGTAAAGATTTTAATTAATTAAATGAGAAATTGGAAGCAGAATACACATGCCAGTAACGTTTATGTTATATTTGTGGAGAAAATGGGTTTTGAAGACGAGTTGGTAGTTTTGTGAAGTATAAATGGGAAGTTATAATCAACAATGGACGGAAATTGGGTGAGCTAATGAGAAGTAACAGAAATTTAGGATATAACATGTGAAAGAGTAGATCTTCTCTGATACAAAACAATAAAATAGTAAAAAAAAAAAACATTTTCCCATTGCAGGTTCCTTTTATTTGCTAGACTCAAACAGGGTTGAAATTTTTCCTTTTTCCGGTATTATGCATAAGTACTTTCCTTCAAAAACCTAAAATAGTTGTAACAGTTGTGTTTCTGTTGGTCGTACCAAAGGTTTTCATTCTGTCGGCCTTTCTTTTTTAGTGAGTAAGATAATCATTGAAAAATAAGTGAATAAAAAAATGAAAACACCTACAGCTTCCATAGTAAGCTATTAATAAGAGAACAAAATGTGTGCAAAATTATGAATGTTGCTTTTGGTACATACCATGCATCACATATTGAGCCAGTGGTGGTCTCCAGGGCCCAAAACTTATTCCAGATACGCTGAATCCCATTTATGGCGATCACTTGGGACTGGTTAAGTTGATTATAAGCTGGTGGTCACAATATGAGACAAGTATTCTTTGAAAGATGAGCGTTTGTGATCAAAGAGGATTTTAGAAAAAGTGTACGAGATAAAAGTAATAAGACTTGCTCTTTTTTTAGATTTTTTTTTTTTAAATACAATATACAATCTGGCTAATCCACTCTAAAAGATACAACGTGAAAAAAAATAAAATAAAATAAAATAATGAAAAAATAAAATTATAAAAACAAATTTTCACTCACATAAAGATTCGAACACAGGTGGCCAGGGTGACAGTCTACAACAAAATCTGAAAATATAAAATTTTCCTCTTTTTGGGCCCAATGAGGGTCAAAGAATGAGTGTAATGATAAAATTAACATCAAATTCGGATTCAACGCTTTAAAAAATGTCTAATAATGTATAACACAATAAAATCTGTAAATAAAAAATTCTCCTTTTTTGGAGGCTGTAGGTTTTGTCTGCTTGGGGAATTGAACCTGGGACCTACATAACGTAGAAGCACCAGTAATTGGCACAGGCCAATCACTTTTTCATTTCAGCCTTTAGTATTTCCAGTTCTATTCAACAAGCAGATTTTTTTTTTTTATTAATTCATTGCCGCATCCCCCAGCTCTCTATTCAACTAAAAAAATTAATTTTTTTTCCATTTTATCAACTCTAAATTTTAATTTTCCTCAAATAAGTCAGAAATTTCATTTGTACCAGTAATCGACAAAAATGTTCTAGTAATCGGCAAATGTGTTCCAGTTATCGAACATACAAAATTAACCCAGTAAAACTTGAAACCTTGGCTTTTTTCATATATTAGGCAATTTAAATAAGCAAGTTTTATTGTAAATTAGTAAAAATTAACAAAAGATTCAAACTTAAAAACAACATTTTGATATTGTTATTAACTATAACAATATTTTTTTTTAATAATAAAATGATGCAAAAAATTTTAAAATTAATATTATTTGAGAACATCAAAGTTAAAATGAAATTTTCCCCGGGTTTTGATTGGTTTAGGTAAAATTTTAACAATATTTTGTAGAGGAATTCGGTCAACATCTTCTATTTCTGGATAAATGAAAATTTCCTTTCTGGCAAAATATGGTCGCATGCATCTAATAGTTGCAAATTTATTTCCTTTCTTCTGAATAAAGGCCACATACTTTCGTACTGCTGAACCATCCCCTGTTTTATATTCAACTACTACAAAATCCCCTGCACAAATTTCTTTGAATGCAGTGACTGTGATTTCATTTGAAGCCTTCTGAATCAACTTAGCATTCTTTTTCTTGGTAATAACGTTGCGTATTTTACAGGGGGATGGCAATTGATCAGGTTCATCAACAATTTCTGAGTTTGTGTCTGAATTTTCATTTTCTATTTCACTAGAAACTTTCCTTTTATTTTGAATCTTTTGAGATTTACCAGACGTCTTATTTTTTTTAATTGTTTTCTCACGTTGTTCACTTAACTTTGCCAATCTTTTTTTTCTCTCAAATCTTTCTACTTTTCGATTTCGAGTTGCTTGTCCAGTTTTCTTGTTCTTTTTTTTTAAAAAAAGTTAACCACTCCTCAGAAGTGGCAGTTGATGGCAGCGTGTGTTCTTTATTTTTTTCAGTCTTTTTAGAGTTCACTTTAGGCCAAAATAAACTATTTTTAAATGGCGAAGGTGCCTGGAGCTCGTGACCTAAATGCCACTCAGGTAAACTAGAAATTTGGGTACCTTCATTATTTATTTTTGCTGGTGAAGTATACTGATTTTCATTAGAGTGAGACATTGCAGATATAGTTGGCTCTTGGCTTAAGATAGCTTCAATATTTGCCTCAATTTCTGGAGTAATACTTTTCTGTAAAACATGGTCATTAAGAGGAACTGTCACCTGTGTAGCTTCAACTTCATGGTTGGAATTTTCTTTCGGTGATACAGGACAAAGTTCCACAAGTTCAACAGGTTGCTCATTTTGTTGTTCAATAAGCATCGAAGAAATGGACAAAGAATTCAGTAATTCTTGAGGGGTGGGATTATAATCAAGTACGAAATTAGCTTGGTCTAACAGCTCTTCAGTGAGTATCAAATTGCTGTTAGATGCGTCTGGCAAGCTTTCAGTAAATTGGTCATTCACTAAAGAGCTGCCACACTAGGCATCTTTCGTATTTGATGATAACTCCACCTCTAAAGAATTTACCAAATCAACTTTGTCAGCACTTTTGTCATTTGCCTCAGATATTTCTGAAACCATTGACAAATCAAAAGACGACTCGTGTGAAAATAGCTCACTCTGAACTTCAGTCGGTATGGTTGGCTGAGATACGTTTTGGAGGTTTTGCCACAAGTCAAAAAGTTTGGTAAATTCAATAGCTCCATTCCAATGTGAACCGAGACTGTTGCAAAATTCTGCTAAATTTTCAGAGCTTAACTGAGCTTCTAATTCTTCTAAAAACGATGGTTTTGGTGGAGCAACAGTTTCTGTTGACGATCTTTTTGAAACATTAACTAATTTATCGTAGTTAACATTATCAGGATTAAACGGATAAAGACCCGTAGTTTCAAAGGCTTTCTGAATCAAATTTGGTGATAAAGATTCAGTCAAACATTCTTCTAAAAATTGGCAAAAATTTTGATTGGAAATTTTAAAACTTTTTTGTTTCAAAGCACAGACTTTTTTTCTCCAATTGGCCTTCACCGATTTGAAAACGCCTACGTCCAAAGGCTGAATTATATGGGTAGAATTTGGATATAGAATTATAAGAACAATACCATTATCTCTACAAAATTGTGCTACCCAGTATTTTAGGTGAGAACCGTGACCATCACAAAACAAAACGACAAGCAACTCATAGTTATTTCTTTTCAGCCACGGGACAAATGTATTGGCTATGTACTCGAAAAAAATTTCACCCGTTATCCAACCTCTGTCGGAAGTGGCAAGGTTCCACTCTCTATTTGCATTCTGAGCAATAACTTTACTAATTTTTTTTTAATGGAAATACAATGGAGGGTGGTGCCATATCACCATTTGCACTTACATTAAGAAGGACGGTAAGATTATCTTTGTCACCGGATTCAGTACAATTGTAAACGTAGTGACTTCCTTTTCCAGCCAAGACTTTGTTTTTATCTGGAGAAAAAATGAAAGCAGATTCATCCAAATTAAAAATTCGTTTCGGATTTTGTAGCACGTGAAAAAATAAATCTTTTTCTGCATCCTTTCGTACCTATAGCAAATCAATCAATCAGTTAATCAGTGTCAAAATAATATTACCTTTAGGCAGGCATCGGAAAAGTGATAAAAATTTAAACTTACTCCCTCAAACCACCTTCTAATATCTATTTCCATCACATCAGCTCTACGAGGAGTCAAATTTTGGCTTGTCCTAATCGAAATTTCAGGATGTTGACGCATGAAAGATTCATACCATTTTCTACCAGGTGTACCATTCTTGAACTTGTCAGTTAGCCCCATATATGTTATAATATTTTTCACATTCTCAATGAACTGTTCTTTAGAAACAGGATAGCCACGTTTAGCTAATTCCAAGATCCACTTAACAAGTTGATCTTCTTCTGAAGAAGTAAATATAGTTGCAGGACCCATTTTTCTAAACTGAGGTGTTCTCTTATGAACCTTATCATCCAAAGTTGATCGTGGAACTTTAAATTCTTTGGCTGCCTTGTAGATACTCATATTTTGAAGCTTTACTGCTTCAATAGCTCTTTGCATGTCCGAGTCATCATATTTGAAAGTAGGAGCCATTCTGAGGTGAAAAAATCCATAAGAAATGTATTAGAAATGAAGAACCAGTAATTGGCACACCAGTAATCGGTACATTTTTCTCATATTTCAAGGAATACTTTGAACCTTAAAATGTTTAAAAGTAATATGTCGATAACTGGTTAATGAATTTATTTATTCAATTACTATAGTTTTGTTATAAAATATTTTTAATTAAATAAAATTAATAATATTTAAAAAATTATTAATTCATTGCTGTATTGTTCCAGTAATCGAATGTATGCTGATTACTGGGTCACTTGTGATTTTTCTGTACCAGTTATCGGCATTTCATTTTTTGTTAAAAATTGATAGAAAAAAGGAAAAAAAGAGTAATATGAAGCTTGAAATACGAAGAAAAATGTTAAATGATTCGGTTAAAATTACAATCAACTCAAAAGTTGCAACTTACCTTAGTTAAATTACTCTGTATTTCTTCAATGCCATCAACAAGATTCATGAAAATTTCAACAAAAAGTAAAGATAAGAGAATACATGTTTTTATTATTTTTTTTCATACATTTATAATTGTCCTGGATAGCTCATATTTACTATCGATAATATGGTAGTAAGTAGGTTTTAGTTATAATTTTTTCAAAAGCGCTAAAGTCAATAGGTTTTTTTTAATTTTTAGTTTATTTTATATGCCGATTACAGGTACCATATTTGGTCACTGCCGATTACTGGTGCTTCTACGTTATTTGCCAGCTAAAAGCTGTGAACTTAACCACATGGCCATCTCACCGCCAACTATAACTGGCGAATGTATTTTATATTAGACAAAGTATGGCAGTTCCCACACACTCCCCCCGAGAGAGACTCAACACGAGTTGAATGACATTAGATGCTGTGGGAGGTTGGGCAAAGTCAGAAACACCTCTTATACCTATACACACAGGCTTATACAACCTATACGGGTTCTATTTCCACTATATAGGACGCCATCTATTGGTGACTCAAGTTAAGAAGGAGAGTTGTGAGTTCCACCATGCACCACTAGGGTGCATGCTTGTCCAGCACACATCAAGGGTCACCAGATGTAGGTTTTGTCAGTTCAGGGAATCGAACCTGGGACCTATATATATTTGCCAGCTAAAAGCAGTGAACTTAACCGCACGGCCATCTCACCGCCAATTATAACTGGCGAATGTATTTTATATTAGACAAAGTATGGCGGTTCCCACAGGGGCCAGTGAGGGTTAACAAATGGTTTAAATGATAAGATGAGCATCAAATTAAAATTCAGCACCTCAAAAAATATGTTCGATGATGTAAATTCAAGAATCAGGAAAAGGCCACTAAATGAAGCCTTAAGAAGTTTGTGTAATGTTTCTTCTCTGTTCACTTGATAAACAAGCAACACTATTAATCCAACCTTCATCGATTTTCCTTATAAATAATTTTTTCGAAGCAATAAAATAATAAAACCAAGCCTAGAACTTTCATAGATTCATGAAGATTGCATGTACAAAAATTCATCAACATCGGTTTGGTAGATTCTGAGATTGCCCTTTACATACACTTTTCCAAATTTTCCTCTTTATATATTAGTATAGATATAGATATAGATTAAGAACATTTTAACTTGGTGCTCCAGCCCCCCCAACAAAAAAACATTGTTTGGCTAGACCTATTTAATGCGGTAGGTACTTATTGTCTTATATTATTGATAAGGTAGTTCAGTTCAGAAGTTGTAAGCGCCGTTTTTGTGCTATAGCTTCCCTCAGACCAATAAAATCTCCCAGTTTTGATAAATCTACTATACTATCTGCAAAACTGTTCATTTTATTATTCATCTATTAAGCCTATTGACAAAATTTAATTGACTCTTTTAAACAGAGAATTTGAATCAAACGTATTGGGACCTTTCAGTTTATAGCCCATCTCACCCATAAGTTTTGCAACTGAGAGAAAATTTACTCGGAAGTTCTCTTTTAGCTGACAGAAGTTTCGACTTTTTTACAAACTTCTATTCACACTATAGATAGTGTGATACTTTTCTTTTGAAAAGCCAAAAGGAATGATAAAATAATTCTTTTACCTTGCCTCTGTTTGGAAATTTCTTTTTGAAGGCGTTGAATCACTTTGTTCGTGGAAGCTGGATGCGAATATTCAATATCCAAATCTATGTAGAATCAAGTTCAAAACTAGAATTTTTTCCAACGATTGTTTTGAAAAACTTATATTTTTCTCCAAAATTACTCCATATATCGTCATTTATTCTTAAAATTCATTTTTTTCAAGTTACTCCTTTTCAAAGTTTCTATTTTTATTTTTTAAAGTTATATTATCTCGAATACTCAAGTTTTCGTCATATATTGTTCAGCTTCCTACCAACGTTGACTTCACCTTAAATATATACGCAAATTTCAGTTAAGTATATAGAATGTCGTCGTGAGATCGATTTCAATCATTTCTAAAAATATCGTTGAAGTGGCGTGTTGGGATTTTCAGAATCAGCCGAGGGAGAAGATTCACCCACGTGAACAGAATTTCCCTGAAATACGTTCAAATCAAAATCTCGAATAACCCTTGAAAAATAAAAATTTATTTAAGTCGTTTCTTCGCGTTGAATGAAATACCTGCAAAAATGGAACAAGTTTATGATGGGTATCGGCAAAAAAATAATTATTATGTAGGCTATTAATATTATTAATAAGTAGGTATTTTGCGTCTCGATTGGACGCGTACATTTCGAAACGGAAAATCCATCGAAGAACTCTTTATGTTTGCTTCTTAATCAATCACAGTTTTCATTATTATTCCTGAAGCAAAAAGTAACCATGGCCTCGTGAAACTTATTTTGTGATATTGTTGATTTAAATTTTAAATGGTAAACAGTTTATAATGTAGGTATCTATTTTGGAAAATTATCATACCATGTTCGTGAAAAATAGAAGTCTCAAAGAAAACCAAGATAGATTGATAATGAATGGGAGAAAATTTTCACTTTTTTTTTTTATATTTGCATAAAAATGTTATTTAATCGTAAATTTAGATTCCTTTTGAGATCAAAGTTATTTTCTTATAATCCAGGTAGGTAGGTACATAATTTTTTTGGCGATAGATAGTTGAAAGCAATGTCGAGTTGGTATTCTTGCGAACAGCTTCTGAAGGTTATTCAGATAGTAACCTGCGTTTTCTGGAGGGAATATCTGGTGCCGCAGGCGAGGTAAAAGCCAAATATGTTGTTTGCAAATTCAACTGGGCTTCCTTCCTGGGTGTAAAGCAAGTTTTTGACTGCTTATAACGCTCATTGCTTTTAAAACTGGAAATATCTTTACTAAGCCGTTATTACTTTTTATTACAGTCCTACCTTAAAAATAGATTACTTCGAAACAAAGTAGATGAGGAGCTATCCAATTTCCACCAAATTAACGCTACAAGTACCTACCCAAGACGGTGTCCTAGGTCCGCACCTTTTTTTCTGCTGTTTAAAGCAGCTGTACCACCTAACAATAACAAATCTCCCTGTGCCTATATGCTGACGGTGTAGCTATGCTAGTAACTGACAAAAATAATAACGCTGCAACTGAGGAACTACAAAGCAACTTGGATGAAAGTAGACAATGGCTGAAAAAGTGGAAATTTAATGAGAACACTGTTAAAGTGCCAAATATCCTCGTTTAGTTTTAATCGAATAAAAAATGAGCTCACTATCTGCCAGTAATTTTGAACAATAAAATACTACTAGGTAGGTAGTGACTCTCTGAAATATTTAAGCTTGATTTTTGACAAGAGGTGATGGACAAAAAGTAAAAAAATCTTAGTACACTCTAGAAAAAATGAAATATAATTTGGGGGTACTGCTAGTCATTCTAAGTTAAAAATAATTCCAAGTATATTACAAAAAAATATACGTAGAATAACAGTAAATATACCCTGATGTTTAACTAACATGATACCGCCGCCCCTTTTGACAACTGTAATTGTATAGATTATAAACAACCTTGTCGAATTTAAAAATACTTCCTACCAACAGAAACTAAAGAAACAGAAAACTAATAACTTAGCCATATATCCTCCTTGATAATTAACTGTTAAAGCACAAGACGGCTGAAACTAACTCACATAACCAACAAAGACCAGAGAAAAATTGAAACTACGTATACATTTATATGGCCAGGAAAATTTTTATAATTAATATTTACCAGCAGCCTCCTGTAAATCCATTGTTTTCGTGAAAAAATACTATTTTCTCTCTCTCTTTCTCTCGAGTTGGTATGAGTAAAATTTTGAATTGTTGAAAAGTGGAACGAATGCTATTAAAATTAATATTAAAGTATATTTTCAACTAAAATGGGAGTATCAAAAAGTCGTTCAAATGAATGTTCTGAAATATTACATTCATTAGGGTACGAGTGTCGCATGGTCTGTTTAAATTGGGTTAATTTGGAATTTAATAATTCTGGTTTCATTAGAAAGACAACCAAATAAACAAGTTTTCGTTCAACGTTAACTGATTGATTTTTAAAATTTACATTGAATTTGGAATAATTTTTCTCCAACACTAAAAAAATATTCTCTAATGAATTTATTCTCGTTGGAAAATAGTATTTTTTTTTGTTGTTTTGTTTTTGGTCAACTATATCTGCTTAAATATTCGTCAGATTTTCGATCTTCAACTTTCTTAGCCTACTAACTTCATTTTATGGCAAAAACAAGACAATTTTCTCATATATTAAGACAGTTTTGGCAAATCTAGGTTATGGAACACTCTGTTGACCACTAACCTGATTAAAAAATTTCATTATAATCGTTGAACGCATTTTTTATTAGAAATTTCAACTCGTCGCGTCGGTTTACTTTTACACTTTTGTTTGGATCACAATAAAGTATATGCAAGGCCTAACCGTATTCATGAAAAACTTGAAGTAGGACCGATTTTAACTGGTTTTAAATGAATGTTATAGCTTAATAAACCCACAATTTTTTGAGAACCGAACCATTTCACATCGCACGAGCTCAAAAAGCCTCCATTTTTAATTTTAATTGAAAATTTTGCTTTAAATGTTCGGCTCTAAATTGTTTAATCAGCAGAAAATTTCTTTCTAGTTGAACCTAACCTTTATCATTTGCCCTTTCACTTGATTTTAACTTAAAAGAATATTGTTCAAAAACGACAGTAATAAATAATGTATAATTTTATTTAATGAAATATTGAAAATGCTCGAATTACTTGTGACCGAAAACAATTTAAAACTATATTTGAAAATCGTTACTTTTTAGAGGCTTTACTTTAAATCATGGTCCTTTCATTGCAAAAATAAAGTGAAATTTTTCAGGTAGTAATGGAATTTTTTCACATGGTAACCAAGCAAATGCTTACACCCAGCTTACATATGAGAAAATAGTATATTACACATCAAGGTTCAAAAGTGAGCGATTACATGTGAGGGAGTTGGTGAAATGAGTGCAACGAGTAAGCAATTCCTGAGTCAGTAAATTCACTTTTGAATATTGTTGAGGAAGATATTTTATATAATTAATGGTCAGAAAGTAACAAAAAGTTAAACTTCTATCATAATGATCAGTCTTTCTTAAAAATTGTAAAAAATGGAATAAAATATCAACCTTCTCATTGTATGGAAGATTTAACATTCCATTTGGAAAATATAACCTCTAGCTCGATGTAAAGTGAATGTACTTCCATATCAAAAGATGCTTCACAATTTTACTTGTAGGTGAATTTACTTTATATCCAGATTATATTCATCAATGATATGAGCTATTTTCCACTCAAAAAATACCAGCGTAAATATTGTCTTTCTGATCATTTATTATATAAACATGTTTTTAATACAACAGAAGTCATCTCTTTGGGACTTAGTCAAAATGATCATAATTAGTTTGCTGACCACTGAGAGTAAAGGGACAAATTCTGGATCAATCAAACCTCAGTGTAATTCTGGTGAAAAAAAAATGTTTTATATAATACATGATCAGAAAGACAATGTTTAACTGGTATTTTATAAGTGAAAAGTGGCTCTTATCACTGATGAATGTTACCTCGATGTAAAATTAACACGCCTCCATCTAAAAACAAGAAGCTTATCTTTTTGTATGGAGGCACATTCACTTTAGATTGAGGTACTTTCAGTTATCATGGAGATAGCGATTACACTTTCTGAATGTAAGTTTAATTCTACCAGAATGAGGAGGTTAATATTTTCTTCTATTTTTTATAATCTTCGTGTAAGGTTCATCATTATGATAGAATTTAAACCATTTGTTCCTTTCTGATCATTAATTATATAAAATATCTTCTTCAACAAGGTACAAAAATGAGTTTACATGAGTTAGGAATTGCTCATTTGCTGCGTTCATTTCACAAACTTTCCCTCATAAGTAAACAGTCACCTTTGAACCCTGGTGTATAATATACTATTTTGTATGAATTGTATAAAAAACACCTAAAGAATAATTAAATTAGAAGTGAATTTTTTCTAAATATGTTTTTATAGGACATGTAAAATGTTATATGAATTACGAAATGAGACCTAGCAAAATATTAGCCGTGTGTCCAAATTGTTTTAATAAAATTAAAAAACTTTAAAAAATGGTTAGCTCAAGATTCAATTCCACAACCCCATGAATGATGAACAAGCACGCTGTCCATGTCCCATAACTGTTAACAAGAACAGCCTAAATCACAAAGTATTAAATATGAGTTAGATTAAAAATGAGTTTTTAAAAAGAAGAAAGTAATGGGGAAAGAGAAAATAAAATTTCTCGCTTTTTTTTCTGAGATAGAAACAGATGAAAATTGAAAAAACAACTGATGAAAACAGATATAAGTTTATGTGCGCATGTGTCGCAACACATGAAAGCAGCGCTGAAGTTCAACAAATTGAGTGAGTAGAGTAAAAGCGTATAATAATAGAGGATGCACGCTCATCTAAATGCTGCAATGAAAAATGGCACCACTTTGGGAGCTAACTGTCTCCACTCCTTTGGTATCAAATTCGAATATTCTTGCCCACATTCAGACCCATGGGCAATAATCAGAAATTTTGTTTTCAAGTAATTTGATTAAATAAATAAAAAATATAATTATTAATTTAGAAATCACAATGAACACGAATTTATCACATAAAAAGAGATTGAAAATAGTCGGTACTTTAGGAATGGCAGATATTTTTATTGTGAAAGTGGTGCCATTTTTTGTTTAACATGTGTCCTCTATTATATTTAATACTCTATGGCCTGAACATGCAAGTGACTGCGATTGTAGCAATTTGGTGGTTTTCTAAAATACTACATGAAATTGAAATTGCCAGCAAATGAAATAAAAGAGAGCAAGCAAAATAGAAGCGTATAAAAAAAGAGTCCACTATCCAAAAATAATCTGATTTTTATCAAAGTAATAGGCCAATAATTTGTGCATATTTTCCTCTCACTTTTGAAAATTCATTTCTTCAAAGCATACCTACTCCACATTTTCATCTTTTCCTGTGCTTTTACATGTTGTAATTGATCTTGTATTAAGATCCAGAGGTGAAGGTAGGTTCATTTTTCCTCTTGTGACCTCAGGAAAATTTTGACACTATTAGCTAAAATTCATATTCATACCTAAAATAAAAAATACATATATTTGCATACGTATAGGTATTTATTTCACACATTTCTGCTGAACTCGGTACAGGTCGCAAGTTTTATTCAACAGTCTAGATATTTGGTACACTTATTTAAACTTACCCAAGGATGAACCCTTGGGCCCCATGGTTCGCCTGTTATATACTACTATGTGCAATTTTGAAGCTTTGATGTTCTAAAATGCGTAATTTTTTACCTACAGTCTCGAAATTTGGTACACACATTGAATACCTATATTATATTCCATCATTCTGAAAAATTTTGTTTCAATGTGCTTGTGGAATACCTTGTCGTGAGAGATATTCTCACCAGAAGGAAATTCTACAGAATTTAAGCGTGTTCAGCCACTACATACGAAAGTATGGGCAAGCCAAAACCAAACCGAACACTGGCGATTTTAGAGCCGGTTCTGAGAGTTTTTATACCGGTTTTGGCTGGTGCACACAAACACACGTACGTAATAAAATACGTACGTTGTTTAAGTACGGCCAGGTCGCATCATCCCCTACTATCGTAGGTGGCGGCTGGCCGGTTCGTGTACGAATCGTGACATTGATTGATGGATGACGTCACGATTCGTACTCGTATATTATCTGCACGTATTCGCAGGTAATTACGATCGAACGTAATTTTGTGTGTTCGTTTAACGTCGCAAGGACGATAAGTTGCCTGCCCTATGGGGCGGCGACTGTTGTCGGGGGTCCGAGCCCCTACACCTCATACCGATGAGTCCCCACAGCTACTCCCCCCAGTTTTTGCGCCACAAAAACGACCAAAATTGCGCAAGGCCTGGGGGACGTGCGGGTTTACTTACGTTTTTGATCGGCCTCCCATTTGGCCAGAGCGCTGCCCACCGCGGCCCCGACGCACTCGTAGGATTCCCTACGGGCGTTTGCTCGGGCCAGGTAGTTGCTCCGGCTGGTTTCACCCCTGTGCCTCGACTTCGCATGTTTTGCGTGGGCGTAGGGATGATGGCGGGAGTGAGGGGGCAGCGGACGTTTGAACTCTGGCTTTCGGTGCATCGGGGAGTTGGTATTCCCCGATGTCCATGCAGCCATCCTTGCTCTTTCATTCGCGGCCCTCTCTGCCGTGAACAGGAAGCCCATCGCTTCCTTTTCTCTTCGGGTTTCGGCTCCGGCTTCGGGGGTTCCGGAGTCGGAGTCGTCTCCTCCGGAGATCGAGGAGGAGAGATGACTGGCGGCAGTGGAGTGGTCATCTCCGCCAGTACATCAGCAACCGGAGGAGCTGTGTCCATCAACAGCTCCTCTTCTATCCTATCCAGCTCCGTTTTCGTTTTCGTCATCTGCTGAGTCTTTGACTTCTCAGCGGATGTCTTAGCGAAGTGGAAGCTGGCGGACATCGGGATAGGTATGCGTGACATTAGAACAGAATGGGTTGTATTTAGGAGAAGGCACCAAAAATAAAGCTCAAGAAACGACTAAGTAGTTCAGAAGTTCGAGAACTGCTGTTTTTACCTCATTTTTCGATTTACCTTTACAGTTATTTTTCTTTATTTTCGGATCTTCTTATCTACGCGTAGAGGGGATAGCGCTTAAAATTCTCGGCCGTATATAAGTTTTCCGGTTAAGATCTGATCGGGTTAAGCAGAGTTATGCCTGAAATAAACTCAGTGAATATTATTTTTCGAATTCTAAGTACAAAGGAATCTCCGTTTGTGACGTCACGTCGTAGAGATTATCTTTGCGGTTAACGGTACTCGCACGTTGCAATGTTTTGTTTCCGTATTGCACGTGGATTTGTTTATTCCTGTCTTCTTCTTTTTGTTGGCATTCCTCGTTTGCTTATCTCCGGAGTTTCTTTGTCTCGCGGAGTTCCGATATTTCCCGTATGTTTTTAGCGGGTTTCAATTTTTTCCTACGGATATTACTTTTCGGGAGTAAATTTTATTTTTGTCGCATTAACCTCTCGGACGTGCGAGAAGGATGTGAATTTTTGCGTTTTTTCGTGCCTGGAGGTCTACCTCTTTTACGTGGGTGTAAGGGGGCCTCAGGATCAAATGTTTTGATGATCACATCGTCCAAAAATTTCACTGTTTTCTTGAGTTTTTCTTTATGTGAGGTGTTTTTCTCACTTTTTTCGACGAATTCTTCCGTTTTTGTTTCGGAGTTCGTCTGCGTATTTTCGGGGTTCTCCTTTTGTACCCTTCTAATTCTTTTATCGTCACTTACCAAGTACGCAGGCTTCAATCTGTCGATTGAAATTGTTCTTGGTTCGCCTGCGATGAGTATCACAAAGTTTTTCTCATCTCGTGATACTACTTTATAAGGACCGGCATATGGTTTCTCCAGCGCAGATCTCATTTTTTTGTCTCTAACAAATACGTGTGACGTATTGGCCAAGTGTTTCGAGACGTAAATCTTGGGCTGGCCATGACGAGCTGCCTGATTTAGGAAGTTGTTGGCATCATTTCTTATATTTTGTACCATTATTTCGGGGCTAACTTCTTTCGATTTTGTGAAGAAGTCCCCTGGGAGGCGTAGCTCTTCGCCGAACGCTAATTGCGCTGCAGAGTGACCTGTATCAGTTTGTAGGGCGGATCGAAGGCCTAAGAGGATGGTAGGGAGTACTTCTACCCATCTCTTTGTATCATGTGACATGATGGAGGCTTTGAGAGCTCTATGCCATCTCTCTATTTTGCCGTTGGCTTGAGGATGGTAAGCTGTGGTATGACTATGTTGAACACCAAGCTTATATGCCAGCTCTTTAAAGAGCGAGCTCTCGAATTGGCAACCTTGGTCTGTAACTATGACTTCCGGTACGCCATACCTCGCAATCCAGGTATCGTATAACCTTGCAGCTACTGTTGGAGCTGACATCTCGTGAAGAGGGATTGCTTCCGGCCATCGTGTTGCCCTATCTATTATCGTTAACAGGTATCTGTGTCCTTGGGATGGTGGCAATGGGCCTACCAGATCGATATGAACCGTTTTAAACCGCTGTGTTTGCTTGAATGATTTGAGGGGCGAGCGAGTGTGTCTTCCTACTTTGGATTCTTGACAGTTCAGGCAACTGCGAGCCCATTTGTTGCAGTCAGACTTCATTCGTGGCCATACAAATCTTTCTGAAATTAGTTTAGCACTACATTTTGGCCCAGCATGTGACAGATTATGTACACTGTTGAAAGCCAACCTGCGATATTTTACCGGTAGAAATGGCCTATTCTTACCTGTACTGATGTCACATGTTAATAAAACATCAGTACCGGGAATTTTTCGCTGTCTCAATTTGAGGGTAGTATCATCGTTCGATAACAGCCCCTGCAATTCTGCATCCTTAAGCTGTGCTTTAGCTATTTCAGCATAAGGCAATTGGACAGGAACCGAGATAGCTTCGATTCTACTCAAGGCATCAGCTGGAGTGTTAAGTTCTCCACTTATATACTGAATGTCTGTAGTCAGTTGGCCAATATAGTCCAACTGTCGTGCTCTTCTCGGAGATGCCGGTTCTGCTTTTTGTGTGAAGGCATATGTTAGGGGTTTATGGTCAGTATACACAGAAAAACATCTACCCTCTAACTGGTGCCTGAAATGCTTCAACGCAGCAAAAATTCCGAGCAATTCCCTATCGTATGTGCTGTAATTCTTTTCTGTTTTTGAGAGCTTCCTCGAGAAGAAAGCTAGCGGTAATTTGATGTTGTTAGTGTCCAGTTGGTACAGTGTTGCACCAATAGCAAAGTCAGATGCATCGGTACTTACGCATAACGGCAGACTTTCGTCTGGGTGAGCCAGCAGAGTTGCATTTGCCAGTGTTTCTTTGATATTTTCAAAGGCCTGTTCGGCTTCTTCATTCCATTCGAGTGGAGTTTTATCTTTCTTTTTACTTGTCTTTATTAGTGCAAACAGCTTACTTTGTTCGGCTGCTGCATTCTTCATGCAACGTCTGTAGAAATTCACCATCCCCAAGAAACGCCTAAGTTCTGCGACATTTGAGGGCTTTGGGAAGTTCAATATTGGCTCTACCTTGGTCTTCAAGGGGGAAATGCCTTCGGTCGAGACTTTGTAGCCGAGGAAGTCAATTTCGGTCTGTGCATATAAGCTTTTGCCTACGTTGATAGTGAGTCCGGCTGCGTGTATACGCTGTACCACGGCTCTCACATTCTCCTCGTGCTGATGCTCACCGCCTTCTGAGCAAATGCAGATATCATCCAGGTATGCATATGCAAACGGCAATTCCCTAAACAGTCCGTTGATAAATCGTTGGAAAGTTTGTGCTGAGTTGCGTAGTCCAAACGGCATTCGAAGGTATTCGAATAATCCAAAGGGGGTTATAACCGCTGTCTTTGGAACGTCCTGGTCGGCCATAGGAATTTGGTGGAATGCCCAGTTGATGTCTATTTTTGTGAACATCGTTTTACCCTTCATATTCGCGTTGAAGTCCATTATGTTGGGGACTGGGTAGCGATCAGGAACTGTTATGGCGTTTAAGGCCCTGTAGTCGCCGACAATTCGCCACTCTCCACTTGATTTCTTTGTCATGTGGATAGGAGAGCTCCATGAGCTTTTTGAGGGGCGACATACGCCCTCCTCAACGATGCGATTGAAGTACTCTCGTGCCGCTTTGAGTTTGTCGGGTAATAACCGTTGTGCTCTAGCATGGCAAGGCTGTCCTTTGGTTTCTATGTAGTGAACCGTGTCGTGTTTGTACGTAGGATGCCTGCGAATTGAGGGTTGTGTGACTCCAGGATAGTCTGACAGGATCCGTAAGAGTTGTCCGTCGACTTTAGTACAGCTGGATATGTTTGTGTCCAGTCTGTATGCTAGCGTTTTGCCTTCCACACTTTTATTTTCACTATTGATCAGTTTACCGTGTTTGAGGTCGATGATCAGGCCATAGTGTGCAAGAAAATCTGCACCCAGGATCGGGTTTGGAACATCTGCAACCGTGAAGGACCACGTCATATTTTTGCTGAGTCCGATGTCTACTTTGCTTGTCTCAAGTCCGTATGCTGGAAGGTTTTGACCATTCACAGTACGGAGATAGTATTTCGGAGGAAGTACTTTTTGGTTCTATTTACTGGCAATATGCTCAGGTCTGCTCCCGAGTCTATTAAGTAACGTCTCCTGTTTGTCCTGTCCTTGATGAACAGGCGGCGTGAGTATTTTTCCGAGGGGTCTTCGGCCGCACAGATGGCCCCTCGTTCTAGTTTGACGCTTCCTTGTTAAAGGTTTTACCCCACCATCTGCACCTGTTGTTACATTTGGTGGCCTCAGCGCCAAACCTATTATGGAAAAAGCAACTCTTATCATCCCAATTTCGAGACTGGGTTTTGGGAGATGATGTTCTAGGGGGAGTTGAACTCTGACCCCTGCTTCCGGAACTAGATCTGCGGTCTCTTGACCGGGACTGACGTCCTCTGCTGCTATTATTATTGTTGTTGCCTCTACTTTTCGATCTTTGTCGCCAGCTACTATTGGGCTTCGTCGAGCTTTGGCTTTTGTTCCTCTTTACTTCCTCGGTCAACTGAGCTATTTGTGCTCGAAGTTGAGCGAGTTCCCCAGTCTCTGCAGATACTGCGCTGACCACCGGCTTTGACCTTGTGTATTCGAGCGCATTGTCTGCGGATTTCGCAAGGAAGTCCAGATCCGCGGATGTATTGATTACCGTGGAACCAACGGCGGCTAGGCACTGCACAACACTTTGTGGTAGTTGCTTACAGAACTGATTGCCTATGACAGAAGGGGCTACGATATTGTCCGCCTTCTGTCGTAACTTCGCCATGAAGATTGAGGGTTTGTCGTCCCCCATCTTCATACCACCCATCACATCGTCTATTATTTCATTTTTTGTTTTTCCAAATACTTTTTTAATTTTCTTGACGAACCAGGCATACTTGTCCTCTTCTGTCGAAGGGCATTCCATAACGTCCGGAATGTGGCGGATTATCTGTGGGGGCATGCCTCCACAGATATGTGTATACCGCTGGTTCAGAGTTATGTTCTCTGTTCTGAACCTGCCTTCTAATAGAGTCAACCATAATTCTACCTCATTCGGTAGAAATTCCGGGATGTCTATCCTTCGTCTATAGAGATTAGGGTTCTGTCCTGGTTGCATCTGTAAAAGTTGCAAGATTTGGGCCAGGACTTCGGGTGTCAGCTGCGGCTGACTACTGCCTCCTTGTGATGGTTGCGGGTTTTCAGTTGGTGGTGGAACCATTGCTGTGTCTTTTTGTTGACAAGCGTATTCCACAGTACTTCTGCCTTCCTTACTGGTCGAAAACACTGGCTCCTGTGTTTGTAGGACAGGTGTTTTCGGGTCGGAGCTTTGGCTTAAAGTCCGACCACTTCTCAACGTTTTAACTGCAAGATCTTCTTTATTTATTGCAGTTCCCAGTCGTGCTAATTCTGGGTGTTGAGGGCCTTCTTCTATATTTGCCAAATTCAAGGAGTGTCGAGTCGAAGTCGGGGGAGTTGGGGGATGAGTCCAACCTTCTTCCTCCAGGTCTACTGTCTTGTTTCTCTTTACTTATTTATTTTAAAGAGAGGGGTATAAATTCCCACTTCAGTAGACTCTTACTTCGACGACCAAAAGGTGTCTTAGTCTGGGTAAAAAAATATTTTTTAATTTGCCGAGCAAGCGAGAATCTCGCCAGCGCTACTGCGCCAAGTTGAATTAGCGCCGAAGCGCCTAAGACTCCTCACGACGTGGCCGAAATCACATCGGGGTCACCACTGTGGAATACCTTGTCGTGAGAGATATTCTCACCAGAAGGAAATTCTACAGAATTTAAGCGTGTTCAGCCACTACATACGAAAGTATGGGCAAGCCAAAACCAAACCGAACACTGGCGATTTTAGAGCCGGTTCTGAGAGTTTTTATACCGGTTTTGGCTGGTGCACACAAACACACGTACGTAATAAAATACGTACGTTGTTTAAGTACGGCCAGGTCGCATCATCCCCTACTATCGTAGGTGGCGGCTGGCCGGTTCGTGTACGAATCGTGACATTGATTGATGGATGACGTCACGATTCGTACTCGTATATTATCTGCACGTATTCGCAGGTAATTACGATCGAACGTAATTTTGTGTGTTCGTTTAACGTCGCAAGGACGATAAGTTGCCTGCCCTATGGGGCGGCGACTGTCGTCGGGGGTCCGAGCCCCTACACCTCATACCGATGAGTCCCCACAGTGCTCAACAGTTCATGTGAAAAGATGATTTGAAAAAATCATAAACTATTGCTATGAAAAGAATATGAAGTCTTGATAAACCAAAGAAGCTGGTTGAAAGAAGGCTTGCTGCTATTCAATTTTCTGAATATAATCATTTGATAATTCGCGTAATTACGTTTCATATAACTTGGTAGTACACTTCATTTTTTCACTTGATATCTAGTTTATTTTAAACGTTATTTATGCTCAGAATTCTTTCAAATAATTTTAGTATTTTGATTTTTTATTGCACAAGTTATTTTATTTATTTTTGTATCAATTCTGATTTTTATTACTCATAGCCACCCTTTTAATAACATGCTGCTCTTTCAAAGACTTAATCAAAAGTGATTAACTATACTTTTCAACTTACCAGCTACCTCACTCTGACCCATTTTGGGAAGAAGATTGGGCGACTTTAACAAGTCCACTTAATGATTTGAGCGAATAAAAGAAGAGATGAGGTGACTGGCTGGTAATCGTGATGAAAATTTATATTCTTTCAAGCCTGCAGGCAATCAATTTCAACGCAGGTTAAACAGTTTTTCATCCTAAAACCGGATGATTTCATAAGTAACGTGTAATTTTAATCATACTAACAGATATAAAAATGATCGAATTCGACGGTATTATTCTATGCAGGTTTTTAAATACACGAGGTAGCAGTTTCACCGGCTTCATGTTGACTAGGTACGCCTACACTATTACTAAATGACCAAAACTTTGTTTTTAAGATTTTGGTGAATTCGTCCAGAGCGAAGGCGGCTTTAGGGGTTGCAAGCTTAGGCAATTGCCTTAGGCTGAGGCCTCGCGTTTATCCCAAGTGAAAGACAGAAAAACCCTCTCAAAACAAATAAAGAAAGGCCATAAAAAGAGAAAAATTAGCCTTTAAAAATTTCTTCAGCAGCACAGTATAAACGAACCAAAAATGGAGTACACATGATATATGGTTCATGGAATTTGGTGGGAGGGGTAGCAAAGTTGAAAATGCCCGCCCTTAAAACGGGAAAAAATCCAAGAAAAAATATATAAATGAAAGGCGGAAATATCCAGGTTTCAGGCCTGATGAGAGGAGATGGACGGGAGATTTTCCCGGTTCCAAGTTTTTTAGGGGCCGGCATTTAAAAAAAAAAGAAAAAAAAAGTGGATTATTATAAAAAATTTGCTGAAAAATACCTGAAAAATTTTTTTGATCGCCTCACTCACAAAATTAGTTTTCTGCAATATTGTAAAACCTCTCCCATAAACAGATACAATTTTAAATTTTTTAGAAAGTCTGAATTTCCTTTGCTGATCAACTAACTGAAATCTTGATTTTTCATTGTTTTTCATTACAGAAAAAGGAACATACTCTCCTCCCAGATTTACTAGTTGGTATAATTATTGTTATGTACATGTCTTACGAAAATTTTATTAAATTCATAGGTCCATGAACTTCTTCTAATGTTTGTTAGGTATATGCATAGAGATACATATAATCAAAATTACTTATCATGCAGACTGGCTATAATGGGTAAAAGCTTATAATTAAGTGGTTTAAGGCCCAACGGATCATGTAAAATTGATTGGAGTCACACATTTGCATCGCACACCTTGTAACTCACCACTGCCTTGCCTCAACACCAGTATCCTCATGTAGCCCATTTAGGTACGCAGTGGGGAGTCCAGCCCATAGGCTATGTGCTGGACCCTGTGGGTGGAGCCACGACACTGACCAATCAGATTTTTCATAGAAAAAGCTTACTAAAAGTGTAAATGTTCTGTCTGAAGAATCGAAAAAATTTCTCATTATTTTTTATCATCTATGAAGTGATTAAAATGAAATTTCATCCCAATTTGACGATGAATTTGGGAAAGTTGAATGGCACATTGCTTATGTTATTAGTTATGTTTATAAAAATGTCTTTATTTAAAGAAATAATTTTCCATCTTTAATTTATTAAAAAAAAAACTCTTCCACTCACCTACCTCGGTAAGTTTGTATTTTCCAAAAGTGTCAAATTTTGTAATAGCTGCTATTTAGAAACCAGTTGACCGATTTCACTCAAATTTAATACCAATCCAGTCCTTAATAGCCTCCAATTACCATAAAAATTTCAACAATTTTCAGGAGTTATCGTGATGACAACATGGCGGGTTTGCAATACTTTCAGAACCCCTCCCTCCAAAACTACGAAGGAATTTTGAAAATTTTAATACCAATATGTACCTAACCCATAAAAGCCTCTAACATCACCCCAAATTTCACTGATATAGGGCAAATTTTAAAGGCTCGATAGGCTTCAAAAATTCCAAAATGTGGAAAAAATTAATATGTTTAATATATTTGTAACATGTATAGTCAGCTAATAAACCATAGACGACTATATTCGAATATCTATAAATTCTATTAACTTTTCTTTTTTTTTTCATAACAGTTTAACCGCTTTACTTGCATATGATACCTAATGGTACTCGATGACCTAAATTCATTCTAGTCCCACCAACATAAAGAATCCCTTCATTTAGCAAACCCTACTTAATACTAACCCTGTGTAAAAAATGTATATAAACTAATGTTGCCTGTACAATATTTATACTTAGCCTTAGATTGTTTTCAAGACTGTTTCTTACCGTTCTCAAACTCTGTAAATAATTCACCTATACAAATTTAATCTTTGATTAAAGTTGATAAAATAAACATGTTTAAACATTTTCATATGCTTTGCTATTGAATGTAAAGGTTCAAAATAGTCTGTCGATAGTAAAATATTTTTTATAATTCATGATCAGAAAACTTATGTTTACAATTGTATTTTTTGGGCGAGAAGCAGCACTTGCCATTTGTGAATTTATGCTGGCCTCAAAGTAAAGTGATTTCTCCTAATTAAGAATTATAATTTTTTGGAAAAATTCACCATCCATCTTGGGAATTAAAACCTGCAACCTCCATGTCTGAAGGCAGACTTCTTAACCAGTCGGCTACACCAGTGAGTTAAGGGGAAGCAGTCAGTATGACTCTATCTGTTTTTTTTAATGTTTCTTTTCTCTTTGAAACTGCTAATTAATGATTTTATTGCTTTCTGATCATTAATTATAAAAAATATCTTCCTCGACAAGATTTAAAAGTGAGTTTTTCGTCCATTTTTGTTTTAAAAAATTGGGTTGTATGTTTATTTTATTGATTGATTATCGATATACTTGTGTAAGATGTAACGTTGTAAAAAAGTATTAAATAGGTACAAACAATAACCTTTTTATGCTGTAACAATATACATATACATATATATATATATATATATAGTATATAGAAGAATTTGAGTGACCTATATATTCGTGATCAACGACTCAGGATCAGCGCTTTTCCACAGGTCCCGCTCCCAGGTTTTGCTGCTGCACCGAATGCAATAGTTGTATTTTCTTTGGAAAATTTCCTAAAATATTCGGTATAGGCTATCAGTTAATGCCTGTGTAAAATTTAAACTTCTTTTTAAACAAAATAAATATGGTCTGTTGCGAGACCACATGTATTGAACAAAATATCTGATTTAAACACCACAAAAATGAGAGTTGTAACTCAGTTTGTTTATTAACAATTTTCAGTCTATTTCAGACACATATGCTGCCCTCTGAATCCTTCATGTGTCGCGTCATCCATTAGTATTTCCTGAATTTAAAAATGGATTGAGAGCGTAGACTATAGCACACCTATATTCATTGGTCCAATTACAATTATATCTCAATAAGGATTCTCATCAACACAGCAGAATCTGCTTGGGGAACGAAAAAGTCTGTTCTTCTTTCTATTCAAATTAATCGAACTTGTTTTCGATGCAATACTTGTCCACAATGAGTAAGTCAAAAAACAAGGTCAACATCCATTTAATGTCGACCGTATGGACAATGTAATTTAACACGTTGTAAGAAAGTTTAAAGACCCGATTTGTACCTATATAAATACAAATTATTACCGAGTTTTTATTTCACTTCCAATCACAAATTACAAAAAATGTTAGCCTCTGGATTTTGGATTTCGAATATGTAGTTATGAGGTTCAATTTATTCTGAATATTTTTACATAAATTGTAAATACTTGCATCAATATAGGTAGGCATTTGATAAGAAAAATATATACATTTTGGGGAACAAATAAAACAAATTATTTTTTTTATGGTTTTAATAGGGACACACAAACGCATATTCACGTAATAATGTGTCGTAGCTTTGCCGATGCTCATGTGTAGTTTCAAAAATAATTTTTTTGTTACAAATAATTATTCATCGCTAAAAACCGCGTTTGTTAAAATCTGATGTATTAAAAATGTTTTAAACTCTTGGAAAAATGACTGCTGAAAAATAAGGTTTCAAATGGCACTGCTTTTGATTCTAAACTGCGTCGAAATTATCAGTCAAAACAGATGGGTAAATTTATCGATTTATTTACCTCGCCGACTTCTATCATAATTTATCAGCATCGCTATTTTTTCTCGGCGGATTAAAAAAAACCAAAAACTGATGAGATACTGACTATCATTTTCCAAACAAGCGAATATTGGTCTTGTTTTCGATACATATCAACAGATATATCGACATCAGTTTTGTTTAATTTTCCGAGTAATCAATCCTCGTATCGATAGATATCGACGTATAAATTGAAATGATACGATTTGAAGTATAATTTCGTTACAAAAAATAACAATTTATTTCGAAATGTATTCACATTTTATTGTGTAATATATTGCCAATTTTGTATTTCGGGGCGCTGGATTCGAATTTGATGTTGATTTTTTCATTCGACCCATTTTCAGCCCCAACGAGGCTCAAAGGAGGAGTAAATTGTGACTTTTCGTATTGTATAGGGTGATATCTTCATAGACGTGTATTTTTGGGCGCTGAGATTTTGATGTTCATTTGTTCATTCGGTCCATTCTTCAGTCCCCATAGGGCTTGAAAGAGAGGCAGATTTTGACTTTTCATATTTTATTGTGTAATATATCGTCGGTCATGTGTATTGGGACGCTGCAAAATTCGAATTTAATATTAATTTTTTCATACGAAAAATTTGAAAATCTTTTTAAAGAAAATTTGATAGTGAAGAATGATCTACTGAAATATCATATTTTGCTAGCTTCTGGAGTGAACTTTTTAAAAATAACCATAGTATAACAGTAAAAGTAACTCGGGTATTCGAACATGCAAATGAACTAACAGGTTTACTTAAAAACATATCTACCTACATTTTTCCAAATCATTTTTGGCAAAAACGCCAGCTTACCCTACAATAACTGCGCCCATGAGACACACAAAAAAAAACTAAAAACAATCGATTTGGTGCCTTCTAAAGAGAAAAAAAAAGTCAACAGTTGACAAATTTGGTTAAATTATCAGGTAAACTACAGAGAAAAAACTATCGAAAAAAAATTGATATCGGAAATGATATCAATAGTATCGATAGCCGCATCTAATCTGAAATAAGCTGAAGAACCCGTGTTATGAAAATATGTGTGGTATTTAAATAATTTGATATGACGTGTAATTCGTTGGTGGCTTCACTTTCAGGATTTACTTTCACAAATGGTGATTTACCAACATTCAAAGTAATGGCTCTCTTGTATGAGTTAACAATTATTTTTCAGATTCAAGAGTAGTGTTAGCTTCATCTATTGCACAAAGCAATGGGTATAATTAGGGTAGATGTTGTCAATATGACCTGCAAAATTGTCATATATTGTTATATTACGTATCATTGTCAATTTCAGTAAACCATTTTATCGCCACTTACTTATATGATGCTATTCTAATGCTATCATTTTTAGCATCAAACAAATAAAAATTGAAGTATTTACACTTTTGACAGTCGCATAATGCTGATTTTCTACGTATAATATACCTTCGATCTATACATTGACCATTCCATTTTTCAAATCACAAATTTTTTTCGTCATTATTATTAATTATTCATCAGAACTTCTAAAGCCTATTACAGGTTAACAAACTTATTTATTTTTTCAATTTGATTAGCCACAAACCTTATGCAGTATCATATCTTTAATTTCTGAAACTTTTAAGTCATTCTGTTCAGTAACAAAAGAGAACATTGGACATAAAAAAGAGCAACTTGCCCTTATATATTAGATATTATAGGTATACCATGAATGAGCCTCCAATAACCTCGGTGATTTTTTTACACACAAATTGTTTTTGTTAATTTTTTTTTCCACTTACGTGACACGTAATTTGGGTACTCCGAAAGTGCCTCGTTAATTAAAACAAATTTTAACCTAGTAATGGTTTACAAAAAATAAAATCACTTGTTTTCGTTATTCTCTTTTTTACTTGTTTTCATTACCTGCAGTATAGGCGTATTATCTGGACTACTACCAAGATTTTTTTTTCCGGATTCCTTGTACTACGTTTCAACATCTGTTCATTTCAATCGCTGTTTTTTTTTTTCCACTACCTATTTATTTTATAAGCCTAGTTCACACCAGGCCATTTTACTAGCTTGGTTTCAGGCAAGTAAAGTAGCGCAACTAAAATTGCCAACATTGTTGCGCCTTTTAATATCCTAGGACTGATCACATGAGGCAAGTGAATATCCGATGCAGGGAATGATAAAGTGCTTATCATATTACATGTTTCAAAATTTATATGTTAAATTTCAACTCCTGTAATACTGTTTTTGAAATTTATAATACGAATTATATTAAAACTGAATTAAAAAAAATTTTCAAAATGAATAAGTGGTCAAGTAATGACACGATTGCCTTTCAATAATTATTTATATATGCAATTGCAATGATAAATAAAAGAACAGCTTTTTGCAGGATTTTTTTAATCAAAACTTACTTGCAGTTATTTATTCATTACAAGTTTCTTCATTCGAATATTTTTTCCTCAAAAATTTGGTCAATCAGTATAAATTTTATCAGTGATTTTCTAAATTTGTATAGATATTTCACGCAAGTAGCCTGAAAAGTTGAATCAGTTTAACTTCGCGCAACTAGAAGCTAGGCAATTTTACTAGCTCATTTTCACTTGCCTCGAGCAGTCACACCTGGCAACTTTATTAGCAGCTTGTAAACTTGCGTGTTCTAAGCTAATAAAATGGCCTGGTGTGAACTACGCTATATTGTGCGTAGATTTTAAATTAACCTATGAAATTTATCAAAAACACAACTTCGTACAAAACATTTGTGCTATCCTAGGATGATAGGTACAAGAAAACTTGTACTATCTTGAGATTGTACAAAAATGAATACTATCTTCGGAATTTGTACTCGACATAATTATATGTATAGGTATATTGCGTACAGAAGAATTTGAGTGACCTATATTATTCGTGATCTATGGTTTAGTAAATGAATATTGGTTGCTGATCGAGTCGAAAGCTTTGGTAAAGTTTATGAATGCAAGGTATGTCTTCGGCTGGTAAATTTTGGTTGTTTCTATTATCAAGTTAATTTTTGATATCTTAGCTTATAAATTTGTTCAAAAAGCTGGTAATTTTACAAAAAAAAAAAAAATGAAAATGAAAAAAGCTTCTAAAAACAAAATTAGTGAAACTTTCCTATTTTCCAACATTTTTTCAATTTCCAGGAGATTCAATCCGAAAAATAGCATTCCTCCTTGGGCTGCGAGATTGCTTCGCATGACTGAAATTATCGTGAAAATTCTTCACAATCATCTCGAGTTTCACTCCTTGCTAACAAAATAATAAAGTTCGTTACATTCTTAATTACAGGCTATGGCTGTATTTTTTTTATAAGCTTTTATTCTACTTGTTTTTGTTTTTGATCATAATCATCATCGTCTCCCGGATGTTAATTAGTAGATATAGGTATCTGTAGTTCTTTCCCCAAATTACGTCTTAAAAAGTGAATTGAAAAACAAATGCACAAAATAATATTTTTTACTCGGAAATTTCTTCGAAAAACAAATTTTATAAAAAATACTGTGTAATGCAATCAACGCGACGAAAAAAAATGTGTTGCAAATAATCAAATATTATTAAGGTTTGATTGTGAGACCCTGTGGGCAGAGCCACGACAATATGTACCGAAAAAATATAAGGAAAGTCATCGATTTTGGATGATTGTAAGGTTCTTCAAAATTTGGTCACGATTGGCTTTATGGTTCATGCTCCGAAGCAGTTATAAGGGTCAACTGCCTATTAATGCAATGAAGGTCGCAATTCCTGCCCGATAGTTAGGGCTGGAGAAAGGGGAATAGGGTTAATTCCCTTATTCCAGACATTCAAAATACCCACTAAAACAATTGAATGATTATTTGCTAAAATACCCTTAAGTATATAAAGGTGTTCCAAACTGGGGTGTATGCAGTGTTATTTCAATAAATTTTGAAAAACAAAAAAATTATTCATATAGGTACCTAATTATTGTATGAATTTTCCAGAATACAAAAAGCACCAAATTGTTATTTGTGATACAAGTGTATAAAGTAGGTGATTTTGATCCGAGTGTAATTTTTGAAGCAAGAACCAAAGGCAAGTGACGCAAATCACACGAGTATCAATCATCTACTATATACACGTGTGTCACACTACTTTTTGTAAAACACATCCATTTAAAAAAAAAAAAAAAAATGGCAAAAAGAAAAGAAAATATTTCTGTGTTCTATCACATTTCTATAGATAAACTATTTGTCGTCCATAGAAACGTGAAACAAAATATAGATGACTATAATTCCTATTTTTTAGAATAATAGCGGCCTATATTCTACCTGTTCTTACAGACAAACTCTGCCAAATATGCTAACAGAGTAAAGTAAGCATATTTGAAAGATATTTGTACTGTCATACCTCCTGATGGTAGGTCGGTCATTTTGAAATGAATAAAAGTTCAGGCAAATTTGTCCTCTACATCTGAAGACAAATTCATTCCTGTGACTACTCTCAAGATATGAAGTTAGGTGTCCACACTACTGGTTTCTGAACTTAACCAGGTTTTAATTAAGAATAAGTAATAGATTAACAAGTTGTAAAACGTAATGTGATGTTTATAATTCTGTGTGATGTAAATTGAGATTTAAATAATAAAAAGAGGTATTAAAGAGAATCTCTATTTGATTGGGTTTTCTAAACATTTTGAAAAACCCGTAGTACATTTTACAAATAGGAAATGTACAAGCGCAAACCTTATGGCATAGTGGCTATATGACGCTGGCCTACTTAAGCTGAAGTCAGAAGTTCAAATCCCTGTAGTGGAAAAATTTTTACCAAAAAAATTTAAAAATTGTAAGAAAATGTCGATGTAGGCTAAATACTGTAGTAAAACTAGTGTATAAAATGACACGTGTGCCCAAGTCGAAATATAAAACAAAGACCTATGTATAAAGTAAGCACTTTATACGTCGGTTCTAAATGGTTCTAAAATTGTCTGTTTTATATGTCATCAAGATGCGTATAAAAATAGTTTATAAACAGATGTTGCCAAAAATACTTTTTTTGTTCACTTTGTTGGTAAAATTATTTTATCAGTACTTTCGAAGAAAGTAAAGGTCTCACCCAAAAATTTTTTGGAACATGGCAGCCTGCATAACCTTTGGGCCCAGATTTGCTCTCTCTGGCCTTTATTGCCGATAGTCACAAAATTTTACACAAAAATTACTCCTTTTACTGATTTTGATTGATCAGTTTGTTTTTGAGTTATTTGCTATTTAGTGTGATTTTTGTGAATGACTGAATTTTGAAAACCTCCTTTTTGAGCGAGCTGTTTATTATTTTACTTTATTGGTGAATGAAAAATGCAACATTTATGAACAAGATTGATGGTGAAAAAACAAGGTTTTACTAACGAGATTTCACAATAAACAAAAAAATAACCAAATGGGGAAAAAATTTATTTGTTTCTCTGTTTGAGGATGACTATTTTCACATTGTTCAAATTAGAGATGTGTCGGTTGACTGAGAACTAATTCATTTGAACTAATCTTTTGAAAGACCTAAATGAACAAGACCAAAAGATGAGAATGAACTAGTTCACTTTGAACGAAAAGATATTATCAAATCAAAGTTATATTGTATAGACATACAAGCTAGTTCACTCTTATATGTCACAGCATTGTTGTTTATTACTGGATGAGTGGAATTTCTTATCAATCAACAAAAAACAAAACAAAACAATAAGCGTTTTTGGGGAATGAAATGACTACTTTCATACTATAGTATATCTATATATATGAATTATATGTAGATATACTCGTGTGTAAAAGAAGTCATTTTATTCCCTGAAAGCTTTCTATGTCTGAGAGTAACTACATATAGAAAATGTATACGAATCAGCTTTCCATAAGAAATAATACATGTTTGATTCATGCAGCTCATTTCTTTCATTTTGAACTGGCTCATTAAACTAGTTCATTTAAAAGACCGAGACCTGTTGAACTAAATCCACCAAATGAACTAAAACGCACATCTCTAGTTCAAATAACAGTGATGAGCTAATGAGGAAATTCAAAAACGGGCACATATTGATAAAATACTATTATCACTTTCTTCTTATTCACTTTTTTGTTTTGTATAATTGGTACGATACATCGATTGTTTTGAAAAAAAAATACATTTCTGGCATGGTGTACGGTAGCGCCCTCTACTCGCATATTTCATTATTAGATATATATAGCACATACGTTTCATCATTTAACTACCACCATTAAATCTTATTCTTCTTCTCCAGTCTTTACGAAGGCTCATTTAAACTTCGCGATTTACTATTCAAAATATATCGTTTATAAATTGCGTTACCTCTTGAACATAATTCATTACACATGGCTATTTCATAATTTATAAAACTAAAATAACCAGAATAATTCAAAATATTTTTTCATTCACCTATAATTATAGTAAAATATCTTACTATACAAAGTCAAAAAGTAAGCAATTGCCATTTGTATGCGATTGCAGCACTTACCTTTGGCTCGTGCCACAACTCCGCAACTTGTCCACAATTGCTTACTTTCCTCCCTTGTACAGTAATGTACTATAATTTCTCCAGATGGCAAGTCTTTAATGCCTCTTGACTCCACTTCTTTCTCCAAGTAATTGTAAATTTAAAATTGGGTACCGCATAAAATTTTCTCACTAAAGGAAGGATTAAACTCACTACCCAATTCCGTAATCGCTAATTTGTACTCTGTAAATTGGGAAATTTTAAGTTTTATAGAACAGATCAAGAGAAACAGTAGAAACCAAACACAGTACTGGTTCCCTTTATTAAACTTTTTACGTAATTATTAGATCATACAGAATAAATCAACGTGTATAATTAATCGTCCTTAATAGCAACCTATTCGATATTCTATGGCGTAGACTAATACATGAGCAATGTTTTAATTGGAATTTTCTATCTCCAGTCCTCGCGACGACAAACAAAAATAATTTCACGCAGACTGGATAATGCGATCATCGTTGTTCGAACACGTGACTTCTTTAAATACAAAATATATTACCTATGTATTTTATGTTCGTCATTTTGTCTACCTTGATTTTTGAGTAGGTATTATGTCAATGTCGAGGACATAAAATGATGTAAACGTGTTTTCTAGCGGTCGCAGACTATATTTTGTTCATTTGTGGGACTAGCGTTCATTGTTTAGGCCTACTTCCACGTTAATAATTATTTACCATTTTTCTTCCCCAGAAATTCGAATTTTCATTTTATTTTGATTCTTCGTAATTAACGTTATGCTCTTCAAATTCTTTAAAATTTCAAACTTCGCAATGTCATTTACGCGTAAGTATTTCAAATCTATTTCACTATTCAAAAATATAGTGTACTGTTTTTCGGATGACAATAATATGAATGTGTAATTTCCGCACGTTTCCTACCTTATAAAAGATGTAGCGGCAATATAAAATCAATGAAAATTGTCGATTTTTTTTTAATCTAACGATTGACCGCCTTAAAATTGATAATATAAACCCTGAAAATGTCACTGCAGTTTACCTACCATCCCCATTGAAAATTTATCATCTGTAAGTCCTCGGAAGAGGGAATTGAATTACCTATTACCTAATTTATATTACATCGGGACTTCATTTTCAAGGGTAGACTAGTTGAATGCATTTGATTTTCCTCATTCAGTATCCGTTTTCGAAATTTCGTACTTATACCTACTTCATATCAGTTTTTTAGCGAAATGATGAAGAGGGAGGTATAGATGGTGTGATTTCCTCATTATCCAACCGAAAAAGTATATATTGAAGCGATTCAACAAATCAAAATAAAAGCAAAGTCGCTTATAATGATTTTCAAGATGAGTCGGTGTCTTCTGGCTACATCTTCTATATTCTAGCTCTAAACTCAACATTAAACATTTGAAAGCTGATATAATTATAACACCCTAAATTAGACAAATATTCTTAGAATTTCACATTTGCTATTACCTACATTAAAAAAACAAAAAAACAAATCATATTTCAAATTAAACTTTTACAAAAAAATTAAATGAAAATTAATACAAATCAATTTTAGATTGATCGGTTTAAATATACGGTCAATAAATAAATAAATTCTGATAATGTTACCAAGCTCGGCTCCCGGTGAGATCATGGGCCTCCTCCTCCCCCTCCTCCACAAAATCGTATGAACATTTTTCTAATCCTTTTCCATAACTTAAGTGTACGTATAACTTTTGGTAGGGGTTAGTAGGAGGTTATTTACCTCCACCCACACCCAATTACGTCACTGCATGAAATTCTGCGTTTATCTTTTCTCTCAAAAGATACGTGTAAAATACATGGTTTCCCGGAGATGCCTCTCCCCTCCCAAATGAAATTCTGGAACCGCCTTTGGATGTTAACTAGTTGCACAACATGATGGATACGAAATGATTATTTATTCCTATTGTAAAGGATACGAAAGTGTGAGAGTTGGTATTTACGATATACTTATCGACATTAGTTGGTAGGCTAAGTATAGCTAGTACGCAGGTATGAGGGTGATATTTGGCTATAACCGTATAGATACAGAGTTCGGGTGATTGTACAAAAATGTATGGGGCGAAGATTAATTTAAGATTGGATAAATTAAGAGATGCGTAATAATATGAAAGAGTAGGAGCCAATAAGTATGAGAAATAATGACGTACCTATAATACGGAATAAGATCATTTTACGAGGAAGTTTGTAATTAACGGGTTCCAAGAAAACGGGCAAGAAGTAAACTACAAACTATATTTTATAGAAAAGGTATGATGTCATGCAAGTAGGTGCAGAAAGGCTTACGTAACGAATGCAATTTTAAGTTAAAAAATGAAGGAATAGAACTAAGTTATTTAGGTATTTAAGTACTTACCTGTTACCTGTCTACCTAACGAAACGAAAAAATATTTTTACATGGTCGAATCTTTTGCAAGTTTTCAAACAACCTGTTTTTTTTTGTTTTTTTTTTTTAATTTATTTATTCATCAATATTACACGATGCTCGTATCATTAAACCACGTGGATTCACGAATCTGTGTGCTATCATGCTTATAAACTACAACGTATGCGCTAGACCACGATCGTACTATGTTTTATCAAATTTTAAACAAAAAAAAAAGAATTTTAAATGCATAACAACGGGTACGACGTTAATTTGGCTTAAATAAATAAAAAATTTAAGTTCTCGTTGAAAATTTATTTTACAAGTCTAATTATCAAATTTGACCTTTAAAAAGAATTCGCGATATTAAGTAGGTAATTTATTTTTATTTTTTTGCGGATGTATCTCATATAATATTATTAATTATCAATGTCTTAAATTTTAGTGTTTTACTGACATTGGATTGGCTACAGAATTTAACAGGTTTTAACAGAATGAAAATTCTGCTAATCAAAATAGTAGGACTCAACGAAAATAGGACTTGAACAATGATTGTTTTTCATTTCAGGAAAACTATCAGAAATTCATATTTATGCATATTTATTACAGTACGTATGTATAGGTAGCCGTACATATATGTAAGAAGAGCATGTATGTATGTATGTATGTATGTATGTATGTATGTATGTATGTATGTTTGTATGTTTGTATGTATGTATGTATGTATGTATGTTTGTATGTATGTATGTTTGTATGTATGTAAGTTTGTATGTATGTATGTTTGTATGTATGTATGTATGTATGTTTCTTTGTATGTATGTATGTTTGTATGCATGTATGTTTGTATGTATGTATGTACTCTGTATACTTAAGATTAGGGATAATAAGTCACTCATGGCAAGAGAAAGGTATGACTTAGTTGATGCTGTTTCCTATGATGAGGTGAATTATCTTGATAGATAGCCCATTTCCAGTTCTTAATTGAAATTTAAAACAGATTGTAAATATACGGAGGTTTTAGTGATACAAATCCAACTTATGGCTGGCTATCCATTCTCTGCATTATTTGTACAAAATTGGACTCTGGTAAGTTACATTGTCCTGACCATATATTTTACTATTGGTGAGTTTTGAGTGTGATTTTGTGTGTGCTTTTTGGTTTTGGTTGTGGTGATATGAGGTCACCCAATCTGGCATATCACATTTTTTATACTCTCACTCATCACATGTGAACACGTACAGATCTCTACAAGTAACCATTACCACTTCCAATCTACACATTTTTGGTTTCTTCAGCTTTAGGTATTCATATGGTACGGGGATTCAAACCTGTGCTGGCTAGCCTCACCACCATCCAAAATATGGCACCGTCCTCCCTCAACCATGGCACCAGGTGACGGTGATCGAGGGAGAAGTAATGCAAAGCCAATGTGTGGTAGCCACCACATACACAAAATCTCATAAGCCAAAGGTTTTTGAGTAATTTAGGTCTGCTATAAGTTTAAGCCAAACATACTATAAGCTATAAGCCATACACATAGCTATATTTTTTGACTGACTTATGGAATTAACATATTTTTATAGTTTTTCATTTTTTTAAATCTACATTTTGGAAATTTGTTTTTCATTTCACAAATCTGAAAATTTAAATTTATAACGACACAAACTGTGAAATATAAACATTTGAAAAAAAAATTTAAAGCAAATCAAGGTTGTTTTAAGAAATTCCTCAATTAAAAATTTTTTAAGCTATAAGCATAAACCATAAGATTAAGCCATAAGTCATAAGTTTAAGCCAATCACCTCATAAGCTATAAGCTATGATATACAACGAGATTCCGAAAAGTGTGTGGATTATATTAGGCACTTACTATGTGAAGAAAACTATTGACACCACTTTCCAATTTTGACCTAATTCTTTTTTTACGTATATAGACTGCCTACAGGGTGAATCAGTTTTCAACGAATCGTAGGAAAATTACATTGTGATGCGTCAAAATTGACTCCCATACTCTTTCCATAGATATAAATGAAACAGTGAGTCATTTTTGACGGATCTCCGTAGGAACAATGTTAGTGCAGTGTTGCCTTATCAAATTATAAGATAGCAAAAAAGTTCATATTTTGTTATTGGAGTTGTATTTTCCAGGTGCGTGGAATCATAATGACTTTCTGTTTTTTGTAAAGAGCATGGTGAGTCAATTCTGACGCGCCACAATGTAATTTTCCTATGGTGCGTCGAAAACTGATTCACCCTGTATGTGTAACATGTATTGTATGTATTGTTCAAATTTTGTGTTCACGGTTTTGAGAAAAATTTGAAACTGAAAAGGCTGAAATTTTCACGAGAGGTATTTCTTCATATAGGAGCAGGTCTGGAAGAAGTTTGGGGCCTATTGGTTCAGTTATTTCCGAGAAAACTGGAAAACAAAAATTTTCTGGAAAATTGGTTTTTTCAAGATTTTTAGGTAATGAAAATAAGAATCAAAATTTTAAAGGAAGATTGTCCAATAGTAATTTGGTACACGTTAGTGTAGTATAGTTACCAGAGAAAATGTAAAACAGATAACTAAAGGAAAAGTCGTTCATCCATATGATTCGAAGAAAACTACGTAAGGAATTGGGGTGAAATTTTTATGAGAGATAATCATTATAAAGTAGCAAGTAGCAGGTCTGTGGAGTTTGGTGCTTATTGATACAGTAGTTTCCGTGAAAAATGTAAAACTAAAAAAATTGCTGGAAAAAAGTAAGTCACTCGTATTGCTTGAAGCATCTTTTTCGTATTTACGGCGCAAAAGGTTATTTTTCTTAAAACTGTAGTAATGAAATATCATAGATCGATATGTTTTTTAAATATCAATAACTATCGATAATTCCTTGCAATTTTTTCACGCATTTGGAATTTAAGTTTATTGTTTGAATGATAGATTAAAATTGGCAAACCAGCATTTTTAGCCAAGTATTACTGCCTTACAGTTTTTTTAAAAGTCATTTTGATGAATATTTTCTATGTATTTGTATTATACGTTACTCTTATTATTATTTGGCAGTAGAACTAAAACTTGTGGCTTCTTAAAGCACTATCTTGATAAAAAAAAAAAATTTGAACTCTCAAGTTGGAGCACCTATCAAAATCTTCCAAGCAACTTTAAGCAGCATAATATCCGCGCTACACATCGGAGAGATTACCTACTGTTAATTGTAAAAAGACCTGTTCATAACACAAACTCCTCTTCCTTTGCCCATACGATAGGTATATTATTTTTCAATACCGAAAATTTGATGTATTATAAAATGGCGAAATATCAATACGTTCTTTTCCAAAATAGTTCGTTCGAAATATCTATATAACTAATTTTCGAGGTATTACACAAAAATTATGAAATTTGAATTTTTATAGATTCGCAGTTTCTGTCCCAAAAACTTTACTCTTAACTATAAAATTACATTGCTCTCAATACAATCGCAGTATCGATGATTTGGATTCAAAATTTGTCAAAATTTTCAACCGCTAAGGTCATTTATTGATAATTTTTTGACTATTTCAGTTTTACCCATGGACTTTATTACTAAGTTTTGAAGCGATTATAATTGTCTGCTGCTCCTCTGCAATTTAAAAAAATAGTAATTCTTATGGTGTATACGATCGAATAGGTACAATTATCAACAAAGAATGAACATTTCACCTTAATCGCTTTCGTTGCAATGCGTGTTATACTTAATTAGGTATTTTCTCATTTAGTACGTGATCTCATTATAGAATAAACGTCCATTGACTTTGGTATCGAATTAATTGAAAATGATTATTAGCCTCTTTTTACTAATTAATCGAAACAAAAGATACGTAAAAATAAAGAAAAACTGAAACTGATTTTTTTTTTGTCAATCGGTACAGCATGAAATCGCCTCTTAATGCCCATTAATGTTGCCTGTGGCAATTTATGGGTTACATAAGATTGAAACTAAGTGCTGCGTAATTCTGGTAAAATTAAGAAGGAATTTGTGAAAAGAGAAGTGCACTGCTCAGTACGGCATCTTATACCTACATATATCGATGGCGAATTAATTAGCAGTGAAAATGTTTTGTTAATGAATGAAGACGAACGTACAGGATCGCGGTACATTACATGGTCTATCCAGGTGGAAAAAGTTTAATGAAATAGATGACGGTTTTTATGTAAGTTAAATTGAAAATCGTTTATAGAATTCGCAAAAAAACTGCGAACGCATCCATGCCAAATAACTGTAGTACAGTAATACTTTGCTAGAAAATTCAATTTTGCCAATTTTCATCCGCTTAATTTATACAAAAAAAAAAAAAAAAATTCTAATTACTTGAAAAAATTGTAAAATGATATCGATAGGCATCGATATCTGTATCGCTAGTTGATACCTGAAAAATATATTGACATATAGATATTTCATTGCAGGTTTCAGGTAAATGAATTACAGAAAACTATCAATATTTATCGGTAAGTATCTTTATAGAGGTTGAGGACCAGAGGTGTAACAGAAAAGAAAGATTTGATTGAAGTTACGTCCAAGAAGCGAATGTTTATTTCATAAGTTACATTAATTTAAGCAAAGTACATTTTTGAGTAGTGAACGAACGGTAACGGAAATGAACGAGTGAGCGGCGGAAGTGGTATATCAGTGTAGCCGCGAATAGATATAAATAAATGTATTCGATATGTGATCGTGTGTTCGTAGGAGTGAGAGGGGAGAAGGATTGGTGGTCTCAACACCCCCCTACAATCTTTTGAACCGATCACGACTGCGAGTATTACAAAGGTGTTTTGAAATTTCATTACATTTAGTTACAAAAATATAAATTTTAAAAATTGAAAAGGTGTATACATAAAATGGTAACTAATTTGGACGCTTGTGGTAAGTATAGTGATTAATAAATATGAATAAGATATAATAAATATGGTAACATGCAAGAGTAATTTATATTAAGTAATAAGACAAATAACATGCAAATAGAGATAAAATATAATAAATTATGTTTGTGATGTTTCAGACAAAATTTTGGTAAGGGAGTTGACTTTTTAAGGATCACAATTTGGGGATTCTAGGATTTTACTAGTAAGTAAGATATGCTGCTTACTGGATAAGGCTTTTGTTAGTAAGTCAGCTATTTGATCTTCAGTAGCTATTTGTTTGAATGTGAAAATTTTGTCGTTATAGGCCTGAGCAAGTCCATAACATTTGATCATGAGAGCTCGAAGACGTTTTTGTCCTCCTCCTGAGATGACATGAATGACAGAGATATTGTCTTCGTAGACAATTACTGGATTGTCAATTGAGAAGAATTCACGATTTATTAACCAAGCAAGTTCTATATCCTCGAAAGAATCGTGAAGAGCAATCAATTCAGCTGCTGTGGATGAGGAAGCATGAATGTTTTGGCGATGAACGCCCCAATTTATCAGGTCACCATACATAGTAATGAGGTATCCAGTTATAGATTTTCCTTTTTCTAATTCCGACATGTTTATAGGCTGATCGTCAATGTCGGGGGCATAAGATGCATCGACATAGGCTGATATGCCTTCGGAGTTGGATCTGTAGACAATGGCAAGATCGATCGTGGTTTTCAAGTACCGGATGATACGCCGTACATAGTTCTTTTTTGTGTCATCGGAACAGTTTTGAAATCTTGACAGGTAATTGACTGAGAAAGATATGTCTGGCCTTGTGCCTCTAGATACATATAATAGTGCACCAATCATAGATCTGTATTCTTTATTATCTGTGCCTTCAGATTTGCTTAACTTGAGGCCTGTCTCCATAGGCGTTTTGGAAGGATTTGAATCACACATTTTAAATTTCTGGAGAATCTTTTGGATCTGCTGTTTTTGGGTAAGTTTAATTGTTTGTGATTCACGATTTCTTTCTATTTCGAAACCTACAAAATGGGTTGGGTTATTTACAACTTTCATAGTGAAACGAGTTTCAAAGTGAGTGGTTATCTCATTAACCCATTCTGGACGATTAGTTGCGAGAAGGATGTCGTCCACGTAAATTATCATAAAGGCAATGCCATCTGAGTCATCTTTACGTGTATATACGCATCTGTCGATTTTTGACTTTGTAAAATTGGAAGTTTGAAGATGAGAATCCAGTAACTCAATCCAATTTTTACTAGATGTTTTAAGGCCAAAGATGGATTTTTCAAGTTTAAGTAATTTTGATTTCTCGACATTGCAACCTTGGGGAATATTAAGAAAGATGTCATTTTTAATTTTTGAGTTTAAATAGGCTGTTTTGACATCATATTGAACAAGTTGTAGATTCAATAGATTAGTTACGGATAAGATCCACCTAATTAGCCAGAGTTGCACAACAGGTGCATATGTCTCTGTCATAGTATACTCGGATCTGTCCATAAAGCCTTTGGCAACGAGTCTAGCTTTTGGGCACATTACTCCTCTTTCATTGGCTTTGGCCGTGAATATCCATCTTGTGTCAATAGGTTTGATATTATGTGGGCGATCCACAATTTTCCACACATTAAGATCTGACATAGATTGCAGTTCATCATTGATTGCCTTAAGCCACTCTTTCTTAAAAGGATTTTTGAAAATGTCGCTGAAGCTTACTGGCATGCAATCTTCTATAAATAATGAGTCTTCAGATGAGGCTTGTTTTAGCACATTGACCCTATAGATTGCCTCAATTTCCTCTTCTAAGGGTTTAACTTGGAGTTCTTCTGGTTTATCAGTGAAGTCGACTAATGTTTTCGTCTCATCAAATTTAACATCGCAGGATTTGTAGGATTTCATTTTAATTGGATCTAATATCTGATAACCTACATTCGAAAAGCCGATCAGAATAGTTTTAAGGGCTCTGGGCAAGAATTTTGGGTCGAGATGCTCCTCTTCGTTCTTCTTGGCTTTGACTGCTGATTGCTGTCTTTGTTCAATGGGAACGTGTTTATATGCAATAGCACCAAAGACTCGAAGGTGGGAAATATCGGGTTTAGTACCGTATAATTTTTCATAGGGTGTCATGTTTCCTAGATTGACGCGGGTTGGACTTCTATTAATTATATGGGCGGCGGCTAATACAATTGTTGACCATAGTTTAAAATCAATTTTTGCGTCGTATAATATGGCTCTAACTCTTTCGAGTAGGGTTCTGTTTTGCCTTTCGGCTATCGCATTTAATTCGGGGGTGTACGCTACGCCATCATCTAATGTGATTCCTTTTTCGGAGCAAAATTGTGTCATTTTGGAGTCGGAGTATTCTTTAGCTTGATCAGTTCTTAATACCGAGATAGGATCATTGGGAAATTTTGTATTGAAAGATAGATAATACTCTTTAAATTTATCGAAAGCCTGGGATTTTCTTAAGATTGGAAAGGCAAGAGTATATTTCGAGTAATGATCAATAAAAGTTATTATGAATTTTTCTCCGTTGTATGCCTCTTGAAAGGGTCCCATGATGTCTGATGAGATTACTTCCATTCTTCTCGTTGGTCGAGTCCTCACGCCATGGTGACCAAGTCGGGTGGATTTTGCTTTAATACATATTTCACAAGTGGCAAAGTCATCGTCCTTAAATACCAAATTTTGGGGCATACCTATAACTACTTTTGATAGTGCTTTCAGGCTTTTGCCACTTAGATGACCTAATCTTCTATGCCAAAGAGTTTTAGTTTTGTTTATGTTTTTCTTGTGCTTTCTATTTATTCCGACATTCTCTCCATTTAATTCGTCCTCAGATTCGGAATAAATCTCCTGATTGACCGTATCCACTTCGGTATCTTCAAAATTTTGGGGATGGTCAATGTTTTCCTGCTCTCTTTGTGGATTGCATATTTCGGCCTCATTCAATTCTTCGAAATTTTGTTGAGGATCATCTACTTGATCTTCCTGTTCTGCAGACGTACTAGGTACAGGCATACATACAAGCTCCTGATAGACCTTATTTTCCTCTTCTTCATCTACTATTTCGTAATCAATGTAGTACATAGAACCTCTCTTTGGAGCGGTTATAGTAATTTCACCCGTGTTTTTATTTATGATGTCTGCGTGATCTGTGTCTGTTATGATTTTGAATATGCCAGACTCCATGATTTTAGCTCCTGACCAAATATCAAGGCTTAAATCAGGATCATAATATACCTCTTTTAGGTGAATCGTTGAAAACTCTGCGTTGGAATTGCAGACGTTAACGTACATTGATCCTACATGTGTGGGGTTTACAAATACGCCTTTTTTTGCGCAAAGTGCTCTACGAGAATTGTCAACTTTGCGTACGTTTCTTAATTTTGAAATATCATTGACCATGTGGTCATCTGCTCCATTATCTAGTAACATCGTATGGAGTTGGTTTTTTGGGGGGGCGGACTTTGATACTGTAGGGGGTTTAGGCCATTGGAATTCATCTTCAATGTCATCAAAACTTAAGTGATTAAGATTTGAGTGTAACATCATAGAGTATTTAACACGAAAATTGGATTTATCGTCGGACTTTTTTTGGGAGTTCGTGTTATTTGAAATTTGGGGTTTCGAGCTACTGTTCTGGTTCTGGGTTTGTGGAGTATTACTAGCCGTAGATGTCTCATTAGGGCATGTCCTTGACATGTGTCCTTTTTTGTTGCATCTGAAGCATGTAATATCCATTTGGGACACATTATCTTTTGAAGGATAATTATTTTGTTTGTTTTGACTATTTTTGTGATCGTTTAAATAACTCGTTGTGTTATAATTTGGTTTGGAAAAATTTGAGTTATTATTGTTATTTCGAAAATTTCTAAAATTTTTTCTATTATTATTCATTGGTTGATAGGATGATTTGGGCTGATCAAACCCGGGAAAAGTTTTATTAGAATATTCAATTCGATCACATTTTTCTAATATCATTTTTGTGAGTCTGACAGTAGTTCGTTTTTCTACTTCTAATTGGCGGAATTCTGAGAAGACAGTATCAAATTTTTCGGGTAATGACATCATTAATTGATCAATTTCATCGGCTTCCGATAGGGGGTAATTAGCATCGCGTAGTTCTTCCACAATGGATGAAAAATATTCCAAGAATCTACGGATGGTACCTCTCCTTGGATCGAAGCGAAGGGACTGAAATTTTGACTTTAAGACCATGATGTTAGTAGCAGTTTGGTTCCTGTATCGAGCATCTAATATTTCGAAAATTTGGGAAACCACATCGCAAGTTTTGACATGATGAAGGATTCTTTTGTCAAGTCTTTCGAATATGTGGGCTTTGGCCCGTTCCTGAGTTTGGAAAAATTTAAGCCATTTTGATGTTAGGCGTTCTTCGGATGATGTATAAATGTAACTAGTTTCTCGAGCAGTAGGAAAAATTGTGGAATGGCAACCTTTACCTATAAGGGTGCTGATGATGGTTGCACGCCATCCCTCATAGCCATTTCCACGGAAAACATTTGAGATCCTTTCATTATTTTCAGTGTTCATAATTAATGAATTGACTGAACTAAAAAGATTTAAAAAATAAATT
This sequence comes from Ericerus pela, assembly GCA_011428145.1. NCBI lineage: Eukaryota > Metazoa > Arthropoda > Insecta > Hemiptera > Coccidae > Ericerus > Ericerus pela. Next base: position 52,078 of record WOFM01000301.1, on the reverse strand, counting down.
AAAAAAAATAAAACAAACGGATGTCAATCCCCAGCAAATGCCGCAAGACTAGGATTGCCGTACCTGTGCTAACCAAACAATTTGTAGATTTAACGATAGTATTTAAATTGTCCTTGTGTGTGTCTCGAGTAGGTCCACTGCGGGCAAGAGATCACACACGTTAAAGATGAGACTGGACGCTTCCCAATAAAAAAAAATAAAAATAAAATAACAAGACTTTTTAACCCAAAATGATTCGTATTAGAATTCAATGTTCAATAAAATGATTAAATAAAATCAGTAAAAATGAAAAGGTGAGGGTGAAAATGAATTAGCTACCTTCAGATCGAGGGAATTAGAAAGGAATAAAATTATTGAAAACAAGGGAAATTTTGTATGAAATTATATACCCACAAAATAATTCGAAATAAAGTTTTAGAAAATTAAAAAAAAATAGGTGATTTATGAAGAAACAGAATTTAAAAAAAAAATATTTCACCAGGTATTACGGAAAATTAATTCTACTGGTAACTCGTAAAAAAAAATTCACAGTAGAAAAAAAATATAAAATATATTCGAATAAGTGATTAAAGATGTTCGAGAGAAAAGAGCAAAAATATTTAATTTGATTTAAGTGTTCGTATAAAAAAAAAAAAAATTCAAAGAGAAAAAAAATCGTTAAGTATTTTCGACAAAATTGTGCAACGGCAAAAATTTTCAAGTTGCAACAAAATGGTGGTTTAAAATTGAAAAACCGCGCCAACGTATTTAATGAATGGGCGAAGATAAGCGTTCGTAGGTTTGTTGCACTTAACAAAAGGTTAATGTACAAGTTCGAACGAATGAACGAAACGAGCCGTGCATACGTCACGAGTTGTACACTCCAAGACAAAAGTGGCTGCAAAAATTTGCACACGACTTGCCAAAATTTGTACTTAGAAAAATTTTGAAAAGGCCAAAATTATTTGAAATTAACGGTATTTTCAAATATACAGGTTAAATTTTGAATCGAAAGAGTTAAGTTTCACGAAAAACACGAAATTGAACACGAAAATATACGAAAAAATTACGAAAAAGAAAAAAAAAAATTATGAAAATATGTTTTTTATTACCTTTTTCTGCAGAAAGTTTTGAGTTATACCTTTTTTTTTTTTTAAACCGTTGATTTTTTTGTTTTCAGGTCCGTTTTTCTGGAATTGATTAAGTTGGTTCTCTGGAACTGCCGTTTGAATTGCGCTTCGGTTGTTTTGTACGTACTTCGATGAAGGTGTGAGTAAAAAAAATTTTGAGTTTTAAAGATGATACCAAAATGGAGTTGAGTTGTGACGATGAATACCAATTTTGACTCTGTTGAATTGAAGCTTTTACGTTGGTTTCTGATCAATTTGTGATGGCTCAAGGCGATTTATTTCCAATTGATGACTTCGACGAATTAGTTCATACACAAGCAGGGCAGACACTAATGAATTTACTAGTTTTCAGGCAACACAAGCAGGGTTCCTGAACAACTTAGCAATCGACGAGTCCTGGAATTTTCGATTCACTTGGCTGGATTATACACAAGCAGGGCAAATCCTTTTCAGCAAACGACGAAACTCATTGAACGTTTACAGCATTCAAGGTGGAATTAAATTTTTCGAGAACAAAATTTTATGACTCGAAAAAAAAAATGGTAAGTTGGAACTAAGTTACCCAACACAAAATAAAATTACGAAAATATTAAAAAAAAAAAAAAAAAACACAATTATTCACGAAAGATTTTTTCAAAAATCTGACTTAAAACACAAAGAAAATTCACAAAAGTATAAAAATTTTAAATTAGTATTTTTTTTTAAATCTGTTACAGGTACGAAGACTGTTACCGAGCGATGCTACCATATAGAGGTTGAGGACCAGAGGTGTAACAGAAAAGAAAGATTTGATTGAAGTTACGTCCAAGAAGCGAATGTTTATTTCATAAGTTACATTAATTTAAGCAAAGTACATTTTTGAGTAGTGAACGAACGGTAACGGAAATGAACGAGTGAGCGGCGGAAGTGGTATATCAGTGTAGCCGCGAATAGATATAAATAAATGTATTCGATATGTGATCGTGTGTTCGTAGGAGTGAGAGGGGAGAAGGATTGGTGGTCTCAACAATCTTTAACAAAAATATCGATATATGGATGTTTTATTGATAAAAATCGATTTTTCAGGAATTCATTGTTTTCTGGTTTTCTCGGAAACTACTGAACCGATGAGCACCAAACTTCTTTCAGGCCTGCTCCTATATGATATCTAGATATCTCTTGTAAAAATTTCAGTTTTATCTATTTGATAGTTTTCGCAAAACAGGGAACACAAAATCTTTTAAGCAGTTATTCTTCTCCAGTTTTCTCAGAAAATACTAACCTAATATGTACCAAACTTCCATCAAAACTTGCGCCAACATAAGAATAATCTATCATGAAAATTTCAGCCCGATCTTTTTCGTCATTTTCTCAGAATCCTGAAAATACGACTTTTCCAGAAATTTTTTGTTTTCTAGTTTTCTCGGAAACTACTGAACCGATAGGCACCAAACTTCTTTCAGACCTGTTTTTATATGAGAGCTATCGTTCGTGAAAATTTCAGCTCTATCCATTCTGCAGTTTTCTCAAAACTATTCACACAAAATTTTATCCCCATCCCTAACCCTTCGAAGAGGTCAATTCTGATACCCCGTTTTCAACAAACTGGTTTTTGAAAACTGGGAAAAAAGACAAAAAAAGGATAAAAATGAAAGGTAAAAAATGGACGTATGACAAACAGTCTGAATTTGTTGAAGAGAAAAAAAAACAATTAAAATCAATTTCTAAAAATTATTGGTATTTTGTCCCCCCCAAAAAAAATAAAATAAAAAAAGAAATAGTGCTCTGAACCCACTTTTTAACCCATCGCAGTAGATACCATGGGTGCGTCAAAATTTTAAAAATTAACCTATTCCATCTGTTACCATACAGAGTGTCTGGAAGTTAAACATCATGTCATACCTTCCTGGATTGATTTTTGGGGTGAATTTTGGCCCAAACTATTGTAAAAATTGACCTGCTGTTATATAGAAATTGAAAGAAGTGATGACCTTGTTTTTGGTTTTTAAATTACCATGTAAGAACTTTTTTGGATTTTTTTGTCAAAATAGCCATTTTTTGGGGGCTTGTTGTAGTGGTATATTACACAACAATGTTCAAAAGTGAACATTTCCTTGTGAGAGAAAATCTGCAAAACAAGGGCAATGAGTGAGCAATTCCTGCATCATGTAAACTCACTTTTGAACCTTGTTTAGGAAGATATTTTATATAATTAATGATCAGAAAGCAACAAAACATTAAAATTCTATCATAATGATGAGTCTTTCACAAAAATTATAAAAAATGGAACAAATATCAACCTCCTCATTGTGGTAGATTTAATGTTTCAATCTGGAAGTGTAATCTCTACCTCAATGTAAAGTGAACGTGGTTCCATGTAAACAGATGCTTCACGTTTTTACGTTGAGTTTTGTTCACTTTACATCCAGATTACATTCATCAATGATGAGAGCAAATTTTCACTTGCAAAAAACCTGCGTAAACATAACCTTTCTGATCATATATTATTCAGAAATATTTAACGGTTATAACACCCTTGACAACATCACTTCATACAGTCCCTGGTAATCTTTATAAAATCAGAAATATAGACATAAGAAGACATATGAAAGTAGTATTTAAAATTATATGATTTTGCATCTATGATTCCCAAATAATCGCCTGCAGAAAAACACTTTACATTGTAGTTATTTGTGTTGCTACACCTTTAAATGGCAGGTGTATTCATTATAGAAAGCTTTACAATATTACACTACAGGCAATGTAAGTAGGCATGTTAAACTCCATCCAAAACCAGCTTCACACATTCTTCTACTTGCCAGATACATTTTACAAATAAACAAATACTTGCCTAATCACCAAGTGTGTGGTAGGCTTGCTCGGGTGTGATCGTTTATTAAGCGAGCATTGCTACGTACATGCTTGATGTTACCAACTGTTATCGATAAATTAGCACTAGTCAAAGCAAAAAAATACTTAAGCATGCCATACCTATGTATTTACCGCATGGCTGTATCAGTATGCTTGTCATTGGTCAAGTAGGATGATGAGCATACTTGATTATTTGTGCTCAGCGATATTTGGAAAACAGACGAATGTGTGGAGCCAGCTTAAGATGTTCCTGGACAAACATCAAAGAAAACATCAACCAGCCAATACGATTTCTTTAAATTGAAACATAGTTACCATTTATAAATAATGACAGACAACTTGCTATTTAAAATAATATTCAAAGGGTATTTATTGGCAGCGTAGCCTTGAAGCCAGGGATTATCATATGCTGGACGGAGTACACGCTGGTGGGAAATTTGCTCCTTCTCCCCAAATCTAAAAGTAAAAGCTTTTATTTTTTTTTGCAAATGAAAGTGGAAAATTTAAAATTCGTCATTGAAAAAAACGGTCAAAAAAAGTTCGACTGACACCCATGCTGAAAGTCATATAAAATTTCAATTTGGCCCACTGCTGGCTGTTGAAATAAATTAAGCATAATTTTTATGAAATTCTATCGTTAAAAAATGAGCTGAAAAGATAAAAATAATTCTTTAAAAATTTTTCCAAGAGAATCTATTATGATTATAATAAAATAAAAAACATTAACATAAATTAATTTTTTTTTTTTTCAAAAGTGGATCCAACTTAAGAAAAAAACACCAAAAATGAGCCGAAAAAAAATTCTTTAAATTTCTCCAGCAAGATTTAGAAACTGGACTAATTGAATTCGATGCTCTTTTCGTTTATCATATTGGCTTATGCCATTCACTAATTTTTAATTGACTGTGAAAAAAAAAGGAGGAGGTTATCTATTTGATCTGTATATATGTTATTGTTTTTTTTATGTTTGTTCCACCATAATTTCTCAATCTGAGCACGGATTTTTATGACCTTTTTTTTAAATGATAGAGATGATTCCATGGTAGTGCCATTAAATTTTTTGTAGAATCGATGAGTGTTCCGACGCATTTCTATAGACTTTCATCTATAGACACATGTTGAAACAAAATATAGATGACTATTATTATTATTTCGTAGAATAATAGCCACCTATATTCTGCCTGTTCTCACAAAAAATCTCCACCAAATATGCTGACTTAATCAAGTCATCATATTTGGCGGATGTTCATATTGTTATGCCATCTGATGGAAGGTTGGTCATTTTGGACAACAATAAAAAGTTCATGCGAATTTGTCCTCTACATTTGAAGACGAATTCATTCCTGCGACTACTATCGTGAAGGCAAGTTAGGTATCCGCACTAGTGGCTTTGGACTTCCAGATTTTTGATTAAGTATAAGAGATAGAGTACAAAATAGTAGAAAAGTAGTGTGATGATTACAGTAATTTTATGTTATGTAAAACTGATTTTTAATGATAAAAGGAGATATCATTAGAATCTCTATTTTGGCAGGTTTTCCAAGCAATTGAAAAAACTCAGTACAATGAGGTAGTTTTGGAGTTATCTTTAAATAAAAAAAGTACTAATTTTAAAGTAATATTGCTGCTAATGCTAGAAATGAAGTCATTGAAAAAAATTTTTTTCAAAAAATAGAACCGACTGTAACGTATATTTTCGTCTATTTTTAGAAATGACGAACATATTTGTTACCAAAAACGTAGATATTTATCAACAATAACCATCCTATAACTCTTTATAAACAACCACTAAATTACCCGTATTTGATTTTATGAATATAGATATACTTTCTGTATATTCATGACCTAATTGTGCCTGCCCCTCGAGTACTCGACGAGTCAGCACAACCCTATAATAACAACACCCTACCTCACTTTACCTATCTGACACGTACATTTTCATACCCTGAACGAGTATATAATCCCTCGATTCAGTGGAATAAGACACAGTTCCTCGACAGCTACTTTTAAGTACCTGGAACCTCTCTAGTAGAAGTCTCTAGTGAACAGATAGTCTTGCTTGTTGAATTGTGATTGTATATGTATAAATATTAACGTATGTTTATGTACTGTGATGTACGAATTATTATTTTATTAAATGTGTAAAACTCACTCGTGTGTTTTAAATATTATTGAGTCTCTAACCAATGTTAAGGTCCACAATAGTCTGTGGATGATAAACTTGACTTTATTTTAGAATTATTACTGCTTTTCAAGTACGTGATATTTCGTGTATGGTGTAACACTGAAAGTGGTTCTAATTAGGTACATTACCACCTCTTTTGGCCGTTACACCGACTTAAAAAAAAAAACAATGAAAAATACACTAAAAAGAAAAAATAATCCTTTTAAAATTCCTCCAGCAAGATTTAGGTTTAGGGATTGGAATTATTAAAATGGATGCTTTTTTCTTTTACCATTTAGGCTTTCTACCTATACCTATGTTTGGGGATGTTTCCCTCTTTGCCACCCTCAGGGCTTGGCACTGCGTTGACAGACGGGTCTCAGACCAAAGTCCGCAACCCATACTAATTGTGCATTGCACGTTAAACGAATTACATCGTCTGTATGCACTCATACAGACGATGCGTTTCTGTGTTTATTGTGAGGGGGTAAACTGAGACAAATGAGTATGTAATATTTACATACTCACTGACAGTATACGTGCTGCAGTCCGTATAAGGTACCGCCTTGCCTTTGGACAATTGCCCCAGTTAGGAAATACGCTTAGTGTACGGTAAGGCACCTTACACCGGCTGGCTACCGGTACCGAGAAATAATTTGGTTGCCCCGTACGTGAACCACTGTCTCCCTCAAAGGTTCCATGAACCCCGTGTAGGTAGCATCTACCTACACTATGTCAATTCTTTCTAATTTTATATAACAATTCTTTTTAATTAGCACTGACTTCAATAATTCCAATTCTTAAACCTAAATCTTACTAGAAAAATTTTAAATAAAACATTTTTCATTTTTTTAGTTAATTTTTTATTGTTTGAATCACGTATCTCATTGGAGAAATTTTAAATAGTTATTTCTTGTGATACAAGTGCGCAAAGTAGGTTATTTTGTGATGAGTGTGATTTTTGATGTACGAGCCAAAGGTGAATGATACAAATCATATGCCTAGTTATCATCTACTATTTATAAGTGTCACTGCTATATTTTTCGCAACAACCCTCCAAAAACATAATTTTACCCAGAAAAACAATTTTTGAAGTGATATCTGAACAGTACAGAAATGGAAAATTTTTCATTAATCTTCGTTTTTTTGTTTGTTTATTCTCAAGTAGCTATAGATGAATAAAGAAAGTGATTAAATGTAAGTCAAACTAATTTCCTTTTCTTTCCATCTGTACCATCCCTATCTTTCCAGCTTAAATAGCTGCTAAGGAATTATTGATTGAAAGAGGAGATGTTTCTAAATTCCAAAAAATGGCTTATTTTCTATTAATTTGCCTTTTTTTCATTCATTCATTTTTAAACAATTAAAGAAGATTAAAAATTATTTATATGGTAAGCAGATTCGAGCAAACTTTCTTTTTATTCAAGCAATACCAACCCTAGCTCTCCAATTTAAATAGCCGCTGAAGAATTAGAAGGAAGGAGGAGAGGTCTCTAATTTCCAAAAACCAGCCAATTTTTCATTAATTAGTATTTTTGTTGTTCCTTTATTTTCAAACAGCTGAAAATGATTAAAAAATTATAAGGAAATTTTGTAAACATCTTCTTCTTTGCAGCATCAACTCAAAATCTCTAGCCTAAATAGTGGCTGTGATCGCGAGTTTTGATTGTTTTTTATAAATATTGTGGATCGATGAAGCAGAGTAATTGTATAAAGAAGGTAGACAAAGTCACTGGTTTATTGAAATAATATTAATTCACTGAAGTAGAAATGTGATACGTGGCTTTCTCTGGGAAAATAGCTCAATATGAATTTTAATATTCTTCAAGGAAAAAGGGAAAACAATTGAGTACTTTTTAATAAAATGCTGTTCTATTTAAAAAAGTGTGGAACATGTCCACCGAAGGTGTTCTAAATTCTTGAGGTTGAGCTGAATTATTTGTGGATAATCAAAAACCATGGAATTACTAGTTTTTCTGATTCATAACTTTAACTGATAAGTTGATAACTTTGAAAAAATGAATTTAAGCGAATCAATTTTTTCCATCGATTTTCTTCAATTTCATGATCGAACTTCTCAGAAATTGATTTTTCAAAATTGATCTCTTCAGAGACAAAAGTTGGGATTACTATGCCAGTAATCATTGAGTGAAATAAGAGAGGTTTATTTCAAAATTGAAATGTTATGTTCAGTTAAAGTAAAAAAATTTAGGAGTTTAGAAATTTCATAATGCTGAATAAGACATAGGTAATGCACATGCGGAGCAAAGACAACGATTTAATAATCTAATTAAGTCTCGATCTGCGCATGTGTGAAATTTTACTTTTCAACGTTGGGATTAAATCTCCTACTTCACGTATGTAGTGGCAGAGACACTACAGTTGTAGGCACTTATAATTAATGTGTGTTTAACATCTATAAGACTACAAAATATACGTCGTCACACACCTATCTCGCTCACTAGATCCGTAACGACTACGGCGACCTCCTCAGCCCAGTCACTCGCCTACCTACGTTTCTTCAGTAGGAGAGTTCCCTTTACACCCACCAGGTGCGCAGGAGATTGTGGATGTTCCCACCCACGATACTGGGGGTGGTGTCCATCGTGAATCCTCGGGGATTCACTCGTCCCTACAAGATCTGTAAAAAAGGAGATTAGTTGGTATACACACACAAGTACACAAATGATATTTATTTACAAGAAATATATACATGTATGGTACAAGTTACTACCGATTATAATCTGGGCCACAAATCTAAAATAAGTATAATAAAACGAAGTTTATTTCCTCTGAAGTTGAGATCCACAAGTGGGTCCCATCTTCTGACTTGTGGTCCAACAAAATTGCCAGACAATTCATTGGAAGGGCAGTCAGGTGTCAGCGCTATAAAGGAGTGACTCTGTAAGGAAGAAAAGTAAGAATTAGCAATTTTTTAAATGAATTTGTGACACTGACAAGGTTATCACAAGTTTGGTGTGTTTGGATCGCAATCCGCTATCACCTCTACCCGCTGATCTGAATAGGTAGCTGGATGGTAGAGTAAGTATTTGGCAAGGTTGACTTGTCATGACTTCAAAGATAGCACAACTCCAGTGGTGCCACTGGCCACGGAGTTGTAGGTAGTGCGTGCATGTATGCCTGCTTTTACAGATCTTAATCGGATAGATTCTAATCCAACGATGGATTAGAGTCCTTACCGTCAGTACTTATCTCCAGTGGAGCAAAGAACTTAATAGGCCTACTCACTATTTTAGATGAGGGTAGCCTAACATCTGCGTGACGTACTAGGCCATTGCGAGATGTCATCAGGTTGACTACAGTGGCTAACTTGTAGACTCCTGGTTTTGTCATTATGTCCAACATGTGGACAATGTCTCCAACTTTTGGTTTGAAGCTAACTGTTTGGTAAGCTTTGCTTATCCCTTTGGGGATTCTATCCCGCAAGTACGTGAGATAGAGTCCCTTCCACACAGCCCAGAGCTTACTAAGGTTGTCCTTGTCAGTGTTCCAGAGGCCTTGAAGGTTTCTGGATGTTATGGTGGTTTCGTCAAAAGGCTTGTTTAGGTCAAGGGTAAAATTTCTGAACTTTGCGTGCAGAAAGTGTGCAGGCGTTAAAGTAGCTTGCTCACATTCATCGACTACAGGACAGAGTGGTCTCTCATTCATCATCACTTGTATATTTTTAAGTGCTGCTTTAAAATTGAAGCGATGGTGAGAGTGGGGGCCCATGACCTTTTCAAAAGCCTGTTTAAAGATTCCAATGAGTCTTTCGTATGACGCACCATACCAAGGAGCCTTAGGTAGAGTGAAGTGCCAAGTTATGCCTTTTTGCATAAGCTTGTCACTTATGGAATTGTCTGACGTGATTACTTCCCAGAACTGTGGTAAGTTGGTTGCAACTAACCTAAACTGGGCAGCATTGTCAGACAGGATTGCCCTTGGCGTTCCACGATCTGCAAAGAATGTCTGGAATGCCATCCACACTTCTTGTGTGGTTAGAGACGGGATAGAGAGAAAGTACATTGCTCTTGTGGATAGACAGGTAAATATCAGAATCCATGTTTTATATGGAGGTGATGTTGGAGTTGCCAAAGCCTTTTTATTTTTTGGTAGATATTCATTGAAGACTGAATATGGACCAAATATATCAACACCTGTATAGGTGAAAGGATGTGTGAATGGTACCAATCTGAAATCAGGGATATCAGAATGGGTTGGCTGCGTAAAAGGCTGCTTATTGAGCTTTTTACACACTAGGCAAGAGGATTTTAATACTTTAGGAAGTGTCCTCATTGCTTTTGGTATGAAGTATGTCCTACAGAAGGCTGCCAGTGTAAACTTAATGCCTGTATGACTATTGAGTGTATGAACATTCAACAGTATTAACTTAGTGAGGTGAGATTTTGGATGTAACAACACCGATGACATTATGTCTTAGATAAACGGTGTTACAGGCAAATAATTTCTCAGCCTCAGGAGTCCTGATTTGTCAAGGGTGATATGAAACTTCTCGTATGCCACATATTCCAGTGGATTATGAGACAGAAGTGTATTACGTAGGCCAGAAAAATATTTTTTCTGGTCTGCATAGATGAAGCAAAGTAATGCAAACTGATAATTGTTGGGCAGTATTGCCCAAGGAAAAACCAACCTACAACGAGTGAGTCGCTTTCTCGAGAATCTTCGAAGAGCTGTTAAGCAATTTGAAAAGATTCTCTTAAGACTGATGAGAGTGTTAAATTTGTCTATATCGATGCTGTATGGTGTATTCAACGGTTCGTGTATAAAGCTCTCGTAAGGTGAGTTTGCCAGTGGGTCTATTTGACTTTTGTGGGATAGATCCAGCGGTTGTTGTGAGCTCGCTTGTTCGTGAGGTTGTGGTAGATCAGAGTCAGATTGATTCTGGTCTACAGCCTGTTAGTCAACTTGTGTGGCAAACAGTTTGACTTCACAAACATGGTTTACGGAGTTCATAACAAACTTTGGTATAGTTACCTTACGAGATTTCAACTGTCTGTTTAATTTGGCAGTCTTGTGATTGTCAAATATAGGGTCAGTTGACAGAAATTTTGAGAGACTCCTTTAAGGTTGAGAATACAGATATGGTGTTCTCATCCTCTGATAGGTCTGGTAGAGACTGAATTACATGTAAGTCAGTCTGTGGCCATGAGTCTGGGTGATCAGATAACCAGGCTGGTCCTGACCACCATGTGGTACTGAATAAATCATTCACCAATGCCCCTTGTGATCCGACATCCGCTGGATTTTCGGTTGTTGGAACATAGCGAAATTGCAAGTTAGGAACGCTTTTTATTTCAATAACCCTATTCAAGATAAATTGCGTTAACACTCTGCGCTCTAACAACCATGTTAGAACGCATTTACTATCTGACCATAAGTAGGTCGGACAGTTTTCTAACTTTAATGGTTTCCTAATGTTTTTTATTCCTCTAGCTCCAATCAATGCCGCTAACAACTCCAACTTGGGGATTGTTACCGTTTTCATTGGTGCTATTCTTGATTTCCCTATGACGAATCTGTTTATTGTTTTGTTGCTTTCTGTGTTATGGAAGCGTAAGTATGCTACCATAGCAAAGGCTACCTGGGATGCATCCACAAACACGGGCAGTTGCATCCTGTTTGGGTTATATGTACCCTGGTATATCTGGCATGGAAGGCAATAAGTTGTGCACTGGGACAAATCCTGTATTAGCTCTGTCGCTATTGGCTGCAGTGACAGAGATAAGGATTCATCCCACTTGTAGTGTTCATTCCAAAGCCTTTTAATAAAAGCTCGTGAAGGAATGAAAGCTGGAGCAAACCAACCGTGGGGGTCAAAAAATTGTGAGATTGCTCTGAGAAACAGTCTTTTTGACCAGACGGGTTCTTGGTCTTTAAATTTGGTCGGACTTAGATAAAGTATATCTTTGTCCATGTCCCAAGAAAGTCCAAGAACCTTAACAATCGGTTTTGTTAATGTGTGGTTGGGGGCAAAGTCATCACGTAATGGGGTGCAATTTGTGCCCCATTGTGACTACTCCATTGATATGTCCCCAATCAACTTGTTAGCCTGATCGTGTAAATCCTTAGCTTCGTTATATGTGGGCAACGATGTTACTAAGTTGTCCACATATATATTATCGGCGGGTTTTTTGTAAAATTCCGGATTTGCTTGTTGGAAGTAATGCGACAGAATGGCCGCCAGCAAAAATGGCGCTGTCACAATTCCAAAAGGAACACGCTGGAATCGGAAGATTACTAAGTTTTCCCTAGTTAGCGGTTTCTGTGGATTCAGGACCCACAGAAACCTTGTTACATCCTGATCAAGGGGGTGTAACCCTATTTGATGGAAAGTTTTTTTGATGTCGGCTATTATGGCGTATTTATCCTTACAAAAGACAAAAGTATCTGGAGCAAATCTGGTAAGAGATTTGCCCCTTTGAACATGCAGTCATTTATTGAGTGCTTTGATTGTTTTGTCTTTGCTGACCCATCAAATACCTCCCTGAGCAGTGTGCTTTTTGTTAGGTCCAAGATCCCTTTATGTGGCAGATAGTGTATAATATCTGGCTTGGATTTTGGATCTACTTTCTCTATCATTTCCAACTCTATGAGTAAGTTGAAATATTCGTCGTAACGTTGGTAGAACTCAGGTAACTTTTGTAACCTGGGGAGCTGATGCTCAAGTCTTTTGAATGACAGGTTAAAATTATCCGCCAACGGTGGTGGATAGTTTTTATACAACCATCTGATTTGGTAACGATTGTTTACCAATTAGACAGTTGTAGAGCGTCAGCTTCCGCTTGAGCTTCTACCAAATTGTGAGATTCGATACCAATGGCATCCTACCTCCATAAGTTCTCAACCTCTTGTGGGATGGTTAAGAAGATAGGTGTGAAGATATCATCACCTCCCAACATATATCCAAACTCTGTCTTTATCAAAGTTAGAGTCGGAGAGATATGTTGTACATTTGTCACAAACGACCACATGTAATCATTGCCTAACAATATGTCAACCGTATGCTCATCGTCTATCTTGGAGAACTCAATTCCAGAGTACTCCGGGAAACTTTTATGAAATTCTGACAAATCAGGTTGTTTTAGATTCTGCGTGATACTATTGATAGTCTTCGCAGTGATTGGAACCTTTAACCCACTCGGTGTCAGAATTTCGAAGTCCACTAAGCATGATTTAAAGACGTTGGACGTCTGATTTTGCACACATTTAAGTCTTATAATTTCTGTTTCATACCCTTTTAGTTTTAAGGATATGAAAGCATAAGACTTGGTAATGAAGGTGTCTACACTGCCACAATCAAAAAACCCTCGTAATTTGAATGCCCTCTGCAAGTGTGGTGACTGAGCATATGCCTGAAAAACAAGAAAAGTTGAACTCTTCTTGGTGCGAATAAATAATGAAAAGTACTCACTACTCACTCCTTCTGGGCTGCACTGAGTTGCACCGTTCCAATAGCCCGTGCAATTTTAGTTTCGCAGTCGCCCTGTGGAACACGTGATTTTATAGTATCAAAATCAACAGTTGGTTTTGAAACTTTAGTAAAATCAACTCGGTGCTTACTGTGTGCTTCCTTCCTCTGCCTCAGTGTTGTGAACCAGTTGTCCCCGTGCTCTTGTTGGATGGGGTACGGGGCATTCGGACACAAGCAGCTGTTGTGGGTGGTGGCATGGCAATTAAACCACCGTCAGCAGAGGGCAATTTTCTGCTGAAACTCCTGCGTCGCATGGTAAGTTGCACACCGAGTGCACAACTTATGGATGTTGAATTCCCTCTGCCGTTGTTCCAACGTGTTGTAACGTGGGTCATGGCAGAGAAAAGAGGGGTGTCGGTTGGTGCAGAAAAAGCATGCCTTCTGCGCCGAGTGAGCCAGGTTCAAGATGCTCTTCAGAGTGTCTTGAGCCCCTTGGTTCAACGTTTCTTGTTCTCGGCATTCTGAAACAGAAGAGGGTTTGGGAGACTTAGATGAGTTTCCCAAATTGCTATGGTTCTGCCTATTGGATTTCTTGGGATTGGATTTATCCTTTCCCTTTCGTTAATCGTTACCTTTCTGGAAGGTTGTGGCCAAAAATTCTGAATTGCCTTTAGGCTTTTTCTTTTTGAATGAACCTGTGTTTCTATTAGGGTCTTTGTTGGAGGGACGTTGCTTATCGAACATCTCTTCAATCTTTATAAATTCCCTAATGGCTGAGAACAGATGTGAAACGTGTCGTTCATTACTTTTTAGATGATTCCTATAAGACCTAGGTGGAAATTTTTTCACTGTAATGTTGAACAGTTGTTCCTCGTCTACAACAGGTGATACCAGCCGATAATGATCTACGAGGACTGCCAATCCATCCATTGTGTCTTGAATGGATTGTAGTGTGTTGTTAGTATGAGAGAAGTCGCTTACCTTATACCAATTTCTGCTCTGACCTTACTTGGATCCCCGTACCTATCATGCAAGAATTGGAGACGTTGTTTATAACCTACATCGTCTGGTGCAAAGTGCGAAAATTTTTTGGCAATGTCTTTCGGCATTGCTTGTTGCAATAACTTTATTTTCTGCGGAATCGAAATGTCTGTTCGCAAATGCACATACATTTTAAAGCCTCTAATAAAACCTGGGTAGTTCAGAATCGTGCTGTTCCATTCGTCGATGAAGTATTTGGGAGGTTTCAGATTCAGAGCTGGTTTTTCTGTGCACGTTTCGAGGTCCAATTCCCAACAACGGGGAATTGGGTCCACTTCCCTTGCATGATTTGGTAGGTTTGCCATGTTACTAGTAACAGGTTGGGGAACCAATTCAGTTACTGAGTCGAATGGTTTTTGTAGATTCGAATGTCCAATAGGGGTGTTGGATTCTAAATCATTCAAGTCAGTTTGAACAGAGTTTTCAGAGGTGGGGTAGGGGGAACCAACGCACACACATTTCTGTGTTGGTTCCACTGATCCACTCTGATCAGTATTCAATTGACTTCGCTTATGGGAATCGTTTGAATCGATATGTAAAGATTGACTATTACCTTGCTGGATTGCGGGGCGGACAAATTCGTCTTGGAATTGGTCCTTTCCCATTCCATACGCCGTTTGAACATGTTTGATCATTTCCAAATGGTTTTGGCAGATTCTGTCAATTTGTGATTCCGCATGTTCCATCCGTAGTTGATCTCGCGCCGCTTGTTGCACGAGACCACGCAATTCGTCTATTCATCGGCGTTCCTGTTCCTCCAGCTGTTGTCGGAGGCGGAGCTCCTCTTGGTGTTCCGCTTCCTGCTGAGGTGAACGTCCTTGGCCATGCCCCTCTCCACATCCTGCGCCTTTCTGCGCTGCAGTCTCCTCCTCTCTCCCTTGGAAAGAGGGAGATGGAGTGAGGAGTAGTTGAGGTTCAGGTATTTTCAAATTCTAAGACAGATTTTGAAAAATTGGGCGTGACCCGTGGGCGCAATGAAGGGTAATCATCGCGGGTCACGCACATCTTTTTCAAATCCAAAATTTTGCATTTGAAAAACAAATAATCGATACATATTAAAATTAATTCAATCGACATGGCGCCGAAGATTTTTGAATTTGCCTTACATAAAGTTGCATGATGCTAGGCTCCAAAGACATCGATGTTTTTGGGGTCTCTTTACGAATTTCTTTGATCAATTTTGTTCATAGTCAGCATGTGGAATCGGGGGAATGCATCTAGCTTTGTTTTTTCTACAAATTTTTTCAAAATTGGGTTCCAACTATTAGAATAATTGGATCCCGTAAGTAGGTCATAACACATTTAAGTGTTTTGATCTACCAAAAATAATGCATTCCGCCGTTGATGTTTTGAACTTCTTCGAGATCAAATCATACAAAAATGGTACCCTAACAAAGTTGACAAAGCATGTGGTGTGAAAGTTACGAGTAATTTTCATACCCATAATGTCGCGAAAATTAATGGATGTTGTTAGGTTTTGACTTACCGTTTATTGCTGACGAACTTTTGTTTCAGAAAGAGCGAGGACCAGTAAAACCCCTTTCGTGTTACTGGTACTTCTGCCAATGATTGTTGGGGAAAAACTGCGAAAATCTTCTTCGACTTTAATTTCTTGAAGTGCGAGTTGAAGCGCCAACGTGGACGAGAATCTTCAGGAGGTTCTTGCCCAAAAATTCGTGATTGTTTTGTTATTTTATTTGAAAAGTTCAGCAAAACAGAAACAATGGCGCAGAAAATAATAAAACGCACTAGTAGGAACGCTAATAAACAGCCCAACATATTTAACACGCACAAGAGAAGTTCGTAGTCGAATCTGCAGAACATGGCGATGTTCCTCAAATGACAGTTCAAAACGATAATGAATATCATTTTTGCAGATTGGATTGGTTCTCTTGTCAATCACATGATTGATTCAGACGTTCTTTCACTCCTTGACTGGAATGGAAGGACTCTTGTCTGAGTGTGTGTGTGAATGTGCGATGTTTTTTCCAGAATTCAAAGGAAAAACCATCGCCGTGTGTGTGTGTGTTGACCAGCAATACACATACAACTTATCTTCGCGATAAGATTGTCTTACATCCAAATGTGTGTAGGACAAAAAAAAGGTTACGTGAGCCGTTGCCTATTTAGATTTTTTGCTCGTCTTTCTAGACTCGCGTGTTGACAAAATACGTAATAGTTTTTTGTCGACAATTATGAAGTTTATTGAGGCAAAGCGTATTGGTATCGCTTCGTCTCAATGGGGTGTCGATCTCTGTTTTAGGGATCGACAGCCTTAATTGCATACAGCCTTATGTTAACCATTTTTTAATGTTCTTTTTTCAAAGAATATGTAATAATGGTTGTTGGCATAGGGTGAATGATATGCAAGATGGCCTATCCCGATGTGATGACCTAGGTTTTGTATCGAATTCTTCATAAAGATTTCGATGCATTTTTTGCTGGGGGCGGCTAAAAATTTTTTGTGAGAATAATTTTTATCCTTGATGTTATAAAGGGAACGCAACATGTTACAGGGAACTTGCCGTATTCTTTAATATTTTTGTTTATTCAAGGATTATTTTAGTTTTCGATATAATAATTATGTCGAAATCTTTCGATGAATAAGCAAGAATATTTGATAGAAAAAAAAAATATAATAAAAAATATAGTTTTTTGGAGAGTGAGAGTCGAATGGAATCGAATCCATTTGATTCATATACTCTTTTGTTTATTATATGTGAGGCTTATCATAGATTCACATATACGTATGTTGCCCGGGAGTATTTTCCCTAGGCTTTGTCGGCTGAGATTTTATTCTCTACAGGTTTTCTCTTTCTTTATTCGAGAAAGAAAAAATACATAGGCCTGAGTTTATTGACGTGTATTTGAGGCCGGGTATAGTCTCAAATTCAACTTTTGTTGTATTCAAATTTAGCCGTATATTCCAATCCATTTGTTTGCTACGAGAATACGATGCATGATTATGTTTCGCATTCCTATGTAACTTGCACAAGATCCTATATACAAATGAAGATCGTGTACTTGTGGACAGTCAAATGTTAATTTTTAGCTTTTGACTATCAACAGAGACATGTTGTCTAGAAAAGGATTTTTCTGGACAATGTAGGTATGTGTTCGAGGCTAATTAAAGTTTCAAACGCAGGGAGAAATTATTTTTGCACATAATTAGTGATTACACTCATGCGCTTGAAGCCACTGTCAGTTTCGAGTACATAATTATATGCTTAATTGTGCTCGAAGCCACCATTAGTTTCGAGTGCAAATTAATTAGGCATTTGAGGCTAAGATTAACTTCAAACGCTAAGTGCCGTTAAATCAATTTCCATTACAGATATTGACTTAAGTTTCCAGTGTAAGCGTTTTGTAGCAGTGAGAACTGATTCTATTTAGATTCAGTTTTCATTTTACATCGAAACAAAATCAAAAATACCCATATTTCCGACTTCAGAGTTTCTTTATGTGAAGCAGATGCTTGAAAAAGTATCTGTTTCTCCGAGAAAACCCCAATGCTCTCGCTATGATGTAGTGGCAGAGACACTACAGTTGTAGGCACTTATAATTAATGTGTGTTTAATGTCCATAAGACTACAAAATATACGTCGTCACACACCTATCTCTCTCACTAGATCCGTAACGACCTCCACAGCCCAGTCACTTGCCTACCTACATTTCTTCAGTAGGCGAGTTCCCTTTACACCCGCCAGGCGCGCAGGAGATTGTGGATGTTCCCACCCACGATAACGTAGAGTTAAATTAATACGCACGAAAACACCTGTCTTTAGGATAGGTGTTGCCAAAAAGTTATTTTTCTCTTTTTAGCATTTTTATTCTTTTTTCATAGTTGGTTGCATTTTTTTTGGTAAAAAAAAAATGTCGTTTTCGTTTTCATTTACATTAGCGTGTGCGGTTACTCAAAAACTCTCTCATCGATTCTAAGAAAAAGTAAAATTGGACCGCCATGGGATCATCTTATATCATTTAAAAGAATTATTATTCAAATTGGTGCCAAGTTCAGAAGTTATGCTGGAACGAATATGAAAAAAAATGCCAGTACAGTACCTAGATAGGTACTAACAAATACAAATGTACGCTTTCAGTATCGATAAATCTAGGCCTCCTTTCTTTGAAGTAGATAAAAAATACCCTCCTTTCAAGGGTCCATGTTCCTATATGCATTATGTATATTATTGTATCTAATGAACCAAACGCTGTAGATGCATAATATTTTTATGAATAAAATATAACGTATTATTAAAACTATCGAGTTTTTCTTGGAAATGAGTGAAAATTAATGCATTCAAAATTTTAAGGTCATATACTGCAAGGTTCTCATCTCAACATATCGGAAATAATACTTGTTGGCCTCTTCCAAGGTTTAGTATTTTATCCATTAAGAATCTGAAATTTTACAAAATACACGGATTATAGGATAAATATGATGATAGATACGTAGCTATTGGGGCCGTCGGTTATTTGATGTTCCAACAAATAAATTAATCAATGCAACTCAGAAAAAATATTGATTAAATTAAGAAGTTACTTAATTTAATTTTCTAACTGCATTCACGTTGTACATAGGGTTGGCCTATTTGTGAAAATAATATTTGATGTAAAAAATTAGTCTATTTTTCTTTGGAAGACTTAGATGCAGGAAATTAGTAAAAAATGTCAATGACTTATGACTCATTCCGCATAGGTAGATATAGGCCTACTAGAAATTCTTCACTATTTATATCTGATTGCGAGAGTAGGATTACCTTCGAGGAGATCGGGAATTTCGTAAATAACATGTCTGAGACGAAGGAATAGAATTTAATTAAAAATATTAAAAAACTGCTCAATTGCATTGGTAAGTGTTAAATTGTAGGTACATTACTTTGACGGAAATTTTATCGATTTATTGCTTAGTCACGTATACTGGATGAAGCTATTAAACGAAATTTTCGCACGTGTTAATAATTTGTTGTTTACAGGACTTAATTTTCATTGTTAGATTATGTATTAATTCTTTGTCAAGGTTAAAAATTTCTTTATCATTTACATTCATAAAAAAGTAGGTGCAATTAACGTTATTTTTAGACTAGTTAAAAATGAAATGTACTTACGATCCCAAATCGTACTACTGCATATTTTAGTTCTTTTTGAATTCTAATTTCATCAAACGTTCTAATGTTGTGGGTAACATCGATGAACGTTTTTTTTTATTATTTGTCATACCTACAGGCTGCATCAAAATTTTACTTTTTTAATTTCTCGATAGCACTACTCAGTGTTTTCTTGGACGTTTTGCTGCAGACTTCTCATTCAGTCAATAAATTTCAGCATAATAATAACAACTTTTTTTTTTCTTTTATTGTAAGTAGTCATTAAAGTAATTTTAACCCACGTACGTGAAAATGTCATTTTCATCTTATGTTCCAAAAATGTTATTTTGAATTATTTTATTGCAAAAATTCAAAATCTCCGTGATCTTATTTCGCATAATACAAACTTTCGTGTTTAACACTCCGCACTTTATTGATAATTCAGTATTCTACTCGAAATAGCGCCTTTATTTCTTGGAAAAGTCCATGAAAAAATTTTTCATCGTTATCTACTTGCGCACGTATTTCTGTGACTAATAAAATTGTAAAAAATTAAAATTAAAAACTAATATAGTACCTACCTTCGAACAGGAAAATGTTACAAAAACATTTATGAAGCGCCTAACAATATTTGAGATACCGTTTTCTTAGCATACATGAAAGACTAAGTGCGTTATGCTTTCACAAGGCAAACATGGTATTTAATTGCTTGACATCCATAGTTTTGATGCGAGTTTTCGATGAAAATCTACAAATTATTTTTGGTCAGGGTGAATAAGTTTTTCGTTTCATGACTCATGGAAATGTTTGGCACCAAAAGTTAAAATTCATATTACATGTGCCTATATTCCATTTACTTGTTATCACAATACCCCGGTACAGGTCACAATATTTGTCCCATTATCATAAAATTTAGTACGAAGATTGGTGTTAAGCCACGGACAAGACCTATTATTTTATTGATTTTGGTGCTGATCAGCTGGATGTTACTTGCAGTACCCTATTTTTAACAGGTTTTCAAACTAGCTATTTAAAATTGTACGAGTTAGCGAAGTTAGGGCTAGGACAATGGAAGTTTTCCATTTCATCACGAATAATGATCTTTCGGGTAAAAATTAGAAATTCATAAATCTTTATGTATATAATATATAAGCCCTGAAGCGCCACTACTGGTTCCTGCTTTCCCATGATTTTTGCTGTCATTGTTGGGTAAAACGGTAGAATACGTTGTTTCGATAGAAACATCTTTTGAATATACATATATATGTTATGAAGGTCTGATTCGCATAAGATTTCTGTACTTAGTTACTTTCAGACATATATAAATAGCATTTTCGGTGAACAAAATTACTTTTTTGTCCATTACTGTATCTGTATCACTATAATAAACGTACAAGTCAGCCAAAATTAATTCGTCAAAATTATTTCACCTATATTTTTCCCTCATAATGGATGCCCATACGCCAGCTACCCAACAACAAAAGAAACCAAACATAGACAAAAAGACAAAGAAAGCGACAGACAAGAGATGTTATTTTTAATTTTTTTCTTTATTTATTGTGCGAGTAGAAGTTGTTGTCTGGCACAAATCAAAGCTCCACTTTGTGATACTTTAGGGCTTGTAATTTTACTATACATATGTTAGAAGCAAAATCTGAATTCGCTCAATGAGCCAAAACATACTCAGAACGTGTTTTGTCATTAAAAAATTGTTAGAATACGAAAATTCATGTTCTGGCTGTTTTTAAATACTCAGGAAGTGTTCTGGGCTATAGGCTAATACCACAACACAAAAATGGGGGTTGTGATATTAGCCTAAATGCATTCTGAGCACATTCTGTGCATTAATTTTATCGCCATGATAAAAGTAAAGACCTATTCACAATAAAAAATAAGAAAAATGTAGAGAGGTACTTTCACAACGCAACATTTTTCGATCGGCTGATAAAAATATGATGCTAATTCCATAAGAAAACAGGGCGTAATGATTTGAACAACGCGAATGTTAATGGAATAGCATTTCATTTTTGTCAAAGAGCTTTTCTACATTTTAGGCTTTTTTTTTTTACTGTGAACAGAACTTTACTTTTATTGTGGCGAAAAAAGTAATGCACTGAATGCGCCCAGAATATGTTGTGGAATTGAGAAACTTCCACAACGAATCCTGTGCATTTAGGCTGATACCAAAAAACAAATTTTGCATTGTGGTATTAGCCTATAGCTCAGAACGCCTTCTGAGTGCTTAAAAACAGCCAGAACACAAATTTTTGCCTTCTGGCAATTTTTAAATGACGGAACATGTTCCTAGGATTTTTTTGCTCATTAAGTGAATTTGGTTTTTGTTCCTAACATATATATGAAGAAAAATATAGATATACAGTTTAGGTGGGTAATTTTGTTCCCCACAAACAAGAATCATTGAAGAATAGAATTAGGAAAATCATCCTTCCGTAACACACACATATACTTAAAGAAATCAACCAAAAATTTAACTAATTGATAGTTGGCGCATTTCCATAGAATTTATAAAAGTAAAATAATTTTTTCAAATTAATTTCAGCGTAGAGATTTCTTTTCTCTACATTTATTGTTATGATAGGTATATAATTATATTACTTTATATAATGTACATCAGACACTTTTCTTGGTGTGCACATCTTCTCAACTGTCCCTTCCCATCCATACTCCTCACAATACCACATTATTTTTTATGCTGTTTTTTTTTTTTTTCGTTGCTAAGGAAGATTTCAAACCTCTAGAACCATTCTCTTATCTACGCCTTTGATTTGGCACTTTTTTATGCAAAGAACAGAAATACTACAATTTTACATAAATATTTTCATTGATTTTTTCAAAAAACTCACAAATTACTTCTTATTACCTATTAGTGAGTACCTACCCAATGCTACTACGCATAAATAATTCACAGTTTTACATAAACCATAAAAATTTCTGAAATTATCAGTTAGTTAATCAGGGAAGAAATGAAATAAAAAATTATTTATAGTTAAATTGAAACTGAAATAAACGCATAGCCAAATATATTTGTAACTATGGTCACCTGATAGCGTTACAAAAGTGGCTTTTATGGCTTTTAGGTATATATATAAATGAGAATAAGATCGATAGTTTATTCAATTGCATTCGGATTCAAATCTCCCCCTACTTTTATAATAACATTAGGGTTTTTTTCCTCGTTTAACAAGGTCAAACATGTTTTTTTTTTCTTTTCGAAAAATTATTAACATTCGTTTTAATGAATTTACTTATCTTACTGTCTGAGATATATTTCCAGGCATTAAATTTTTTTTTTCTTTAATAATATATTCGTATGACTTCGAGGCATGGTTCGTTATTTTTAGTTATTTTGATACCTACCTACGTCGTTCGTTCGTATTTTTCATGACTGGTTTATTGCAAATGTACCTACTTATTTTCAAGATCTCATAAAACTGCAACAGTTCCATTTAAAAAACGAAATTATTTTCTGATAGATATGCTAATTATGTTCCATGTTTTTTCTGATTTTGATTTTTGACTGATTTTAAAATGAGAATAGCTTTTAAGGGATATAGGTAGGCATTGAAAGAGAAGGTGTCTGTATATAAGTAAAGTCTGCATATTTTTTTAATTTTTTTTTATCAATGTATCCAGAAGTACAACTAATAAATTACCAACAACAATAAAAGAAATTTAAAGAATATGGGAGACAGACGCTCGGAAGGATTTCAAATTTGCTTTTAGACTTGATATTATTAGTTTTTTCTTCCTACCTTCGTTAAGGTTTTTACAAGCAGGTATACGCGTGAGGGTGATAGGAGATGAACCGCCATTTTGTGTTATATTATATATAGATATATATAGTAATAATAAACAATGTAAAATTCATAAAAAAACGAATGCGTCGTATTTTTAAGCAGGTTTTTCTTAAACCGAGGTTATTAAAATCGTTCTCATGAAAAGAACTGGGGTTGAAACCTAGTACGTTTTTCGATTCATTACAAAATATGACTTTTGGCACCATTTACTCATTTTCATAATAATTATGTAGGCTATATTCAGTATGTATTTACGTTAGGTACGAGGTCCGAAAATGTACCATCCTAGGATGGTAACAGCCATTTTTTTACAATCATAAGAATGATTGCAGTATATAATACTGGACCAGTAACGTAAGATGATTTATGGTTAGGCATGCTAGCGCTAAATAGGCAACCAGAGCATACATTTCAGTAAGGTGGTAAGCCTCAAAATATAGGGGACGGTTTGCTGTTTGTACAAAATAAATTCCCTTCATCAGTGATGGATCTAAGGAGGGGTGACCAGATGACTGGTCCATTGACTCCAAAAAAGTTAAAAAAGGTGTTAATTTATAAATAAATGTGATAAATTTTTTAAGAAACGTAAAAAATTTGTTTTCTCTTTCCCTAATGAAAAAACCAGGTTACCTGATGAAGTTCACAAACCTGTGAACTTTGGTAGTAATGGTATATTTCAATACATAGGTAAGTTAATAATAATAATAGTATGGAAGTACAAATATTAATTGTGGAATTTTTTTTCTACTTTTCTCCAATTCAGGTAAATTTTAAATTGTTCATTTTCGTCCTCACCAACATCATCAGTTTCCAATTGGTTTGAGCATTCTCCACTTTCACTTTCTACATTTTTTTAAAAACTCCCTTATATTTTTCATTATACAAACACTGGAGCTGTAGGCACAACACAATAAAAAGAATGTAACCCAAAACACAACCTTTCTATTTCGAACTTCATAATTTGCATTTTTATGGGAAGAAAAAGGGAGAGAGACTGAATGACAGTAATGACACAAACATACACACACATACTTATTATGTCCAGCCGATTAATACAATAAGAATAAGTAACCAATTTTACCCAAATTCTGGCGCCAAAAGTGAATGATGCAACATCGCCAAGTAGCAGATGTATGTCTATATTTACTGATGCAATGAAAAGAAAATTTTTATGATGCTTCATAGTTGAAAATTTCCAACAGTATGTATTGATTCTGATTATTCAAATCAATAAAAAAAATTTAGGGATGTTGGGGGGTTTGAATGCCTTTATCCCACAGTGCTAAGCCGCTGGTACCTTTTGACGTACTTTACTGTGTGTTTATCTACGCTATTCTTGTGATCTTAAGGGATTTTTTATCAGATGTATTCTAAATTTGTGAACTCAAGCAAAGCGTCGAAAATACGCAGAAGGTACATTAGGGTTGCCTACTTCTGCCGGCATGTTTTCACATTAAAAAATACATTCGTCTTATGGAGCTTTGCTGGTCCAGTACTAATATACAGTCAAAGTGAGAACAGTGTAAGGCATTTCGTACAAAATCTAAAATTTCGAACTTGGCACAAATTTTCTTGTACTATCCTAGGATAGTACAGACGTTTTATACAAAATTGTATTTTTGATCAACTTTGTTCAAGATTAGTTGTATCAAGCCCTAATTAATTATAGTACATTGGTCTTTTATTTTTAACAGACCTCAAAAAAAAAGAGGTGGTTATAAATTTGATCCATATAGGTATGTATATGGATATTTTTTTTTAAATGATGGATAATTCCATGGTAGTCCCATTAAATTTTTTTAGAATCGATGAAGTAATTTAGGTATGATTTATCTTTAAATGAAAAACTATTAGTTTTAAAGTAACATTGCCCCTAACATTAGAAACAAAAGATCATTGAAAAAAGTTTTTTTACCAAAAAATCTAACCTCGGTAACAAAAAACGAATAAAAATGCTGTAAAAAGTAAAAAATAATTATTTTAAAATTTCTCCAGCAAGGTATAGGTCTAGGGACTGGAATTATTGAGTCTGCTCTAATTAAAAGGTTTTGTCATAAAGTTTGATGGAATTGACATATAAAGCCTACATGTTAAGAAGAATAAAAGAAAGCTGACTTCAATAATTCCAGTCCCTACACCTAAATTTTGATGGGGAAATTTTAAAAGGATTATTTTTTTATTTTTAGTGCATTTCTTATTGTTTTTTTTAAGTCGTATCTATTTAAAAAATAAATTATTAATTTACCATAATGCTTTTTGGTTTGTGAGGTGACTACTACGCCGCAAGTCTTACTTATAGTTTCTCCATCTATATGAGACAACTCCATAACCTAAATGATAAGGAAGTTGAATTTTATAGACTGATAAACAGTAGTGTCAGTGATTCAAATATTTGATCCGCTGATATCTACATTGGTGACTAGGACTTGTCACAAGAGGTTTGGCTTCAGCACCATCTCTCAAGACACACCGGTAATGGATTTTTTCTGGCATATGGGTAACAATGTACAATTTGTTGTTTCGGAGAAAGAAAACATTGTTTTTGTGTCTGTGTGGCTGTGTTGGTAGGGGTGCATACATGTCAAATATAAGGGAAAATATTGGTAAAATTTAGGGGAATAATATTCGGAAATAATTTTGACAAATAAATTATTTATAACTTATTATAATTTGAAGTTGCTTTTTTTTTTGTTGCAGCATCATGCCCCTTCCACTTGACAGATTTTCACAAAATTTTGGCCTCATATAAATGCCTACCTTTCGATAATTTCTGACAGGTTCCATAGCTTTATTCTGATAACTATAATCAAATTTTAAAGTTTCAATTCTGAACTTGTTCTTTTCGATGTTGGTTCTCAGTTCTGTTCAATGATTTTTGTGTCAGTGTCAGAATGTCAGTTCAGAAAAATGAAAACTGAAACGATTGAAAGCTTTAATTATGTTTGAAAGTTTTCATTAAGAGCTTTATTTGTGGATGTGCTCTGTTTGAAAGTTAGTTTTCAGTTCTGCTGTCTAGTTTACTTCACCAACCTGAAAATACATATAGGCTGTCTAAGATTATAATTTCATAGGTAGTTTGAAATTTTTTTAACAGAAACTAGGCAACATGTTGCTCGAAATCAAACAATTTTTTTGCAGTCAGTTAAGTTTATTGTATGTGTTCTTAGTTGAAATTAAAGAAGATGAGAAGTTACAAGAAGTTTTATGGCTGAAATGTATTTAGGTGGGCCTTTCAATAAATGATAAAAGTGCTTTACCCACTCATATTCTGTCCTTATACCATGATGGGCTACAGTATTTTTTCAATTTTTCTAATAGCTAAGGAACATACAATATAATTACTTCCCTATAAAAACATGGAAATTTCACTTCAATAATGTACATAAAATTTGATATCAAAAAGTATCAGCACATTATTTTCATATATATATTTATAATAAGGACTGAGTTACAGGGTGATAAAAAATACGGTATTATATGTTTTTCAAAATCATAATAATCTCCGTAATTTTCTTATTGTGAAGCTGAAAATGAATGTATATTGCTTTTCACTATTTTACTTATGGTAGATTTTGATAATTGGGGACATCATGTTTTTACAGACATGAAATATGATGAACAGAGGTACGGACTACATATTAATGGAAATACAGAATCAGTATACCAATTTCTTTGGCCATCTTTATAAAAAAAAAACTCTGTAACTTTGTCACTGAAAAACAGTCTTGTTCTTTTTTGTTGAAAATTCAGTTTCTGGTACATAGAGCCTCAGTCTGTGGTTATTTTCACATTTTATACGTTTTTATTGCAGTCACTAACATGACGAAATGTGACGTAGTTTTTGCACTAACATCTAGGAGTGCTGATAATTGTTTACAGCTATCTCTTATCAAAGCGCTTTTCTTTCAACTAAAGTTACTTCCTGACTTTCCAACCATTTATATAGAGTTGTGGTAGTAACATGGCTCTTCAGTCGAAGGTTATCGCGTTCAAATCCCAATAGTGTCAGGTTTTTTTCTCGTACAAGTTTTTTTCAGAGTTTTGGACATGAGATACTGCTGGGAGGAATTTTACTCGTCTTATAAAAGTGTGTTTTAAAAAATTCATTTTTACCTAACTCATTAAATTATTTCGACTTTATTTTCCCCGCCCCTCATTTTTATTTTAAAAAATTAGATTCTCTCCTTGTCTTTCCCTCTTATTTGAAAAGAACTTGACAACATTATGGCTGTGTTCCACACGACAAAAAAGAGTAGATCTATAAAATTTTAGGGGGGCTGTCACTATAATGTTCAAGTCCATTCAGTTTTTATCTGCGCATACAGTCAACATTATCAAAGTTTTTAAATCTGCTCTTTTTTACAATGTGGAACACAGCTAGAACTATGTCACCGAAAAACTGCGTTGTTCAGCCAAAAATCCTCATGAATTCTCAGTCTAGCTGGACCTTTACTTTTTTTACCCTTATTTCCACTCCATGCACTCATTTTTTTTCTTAAATTGAGTTCTCCCCATCTTTCCCTTCTTCCTAAAAAAAACTTTACAACTAAATATATCTCTGAAAAACAACTTGTTTACTCAAGAATTGGTTTCGCTCCCATAAATCTTTAGTCTGTGGGCACCTTTACTTTTTCTGTCCCTATCTTTGCTTTTCCAGCCATTTTTTAAATTTTAAATTAGATTCTGTACACTTGCCCTTGAAACGCATTCAAATGGGACCTGTATCAATAAAATTGGTCCAATAGTTTTGGAATAAAAAAGGATACTTACTTACAAGAAAATCTTTTGCCTGTTAAATATACGTAGGTGGTTGATCATGGATTTAACAAATGATAGCGGTTTTACTGAATACTTAATTGAAAAAATTCTAAAAATTCTCATCATATTGATTCATACTAAAGACAATCATTTTAAATACTTACCCTCCCCCCCCAAAAAAAAAAAAAAAATAGTTAATTGACTTATTAATGCAAGTTGTGCGATGGTTATGACTATATGATTCTACTTCAAGCGCAGAACTGGTTATAGTCAATTCAAAAATAGAAAATTTGACGAAAATTACATATGGAAGCACCCACAACATTTAAATTCTAATGCGATCTGAAGTCTTCTAACTAGACAAGTACTCCATATCCGTTATTTAACACTTTTTTATCGAACAAAACGTTATAGTTAAATTTTTTTTTCCTAATGCTACAGGGAAAATATCTATTAGGTAGGTACTTAGGTGCGTACAATTGAAAAAAAAAAAAAAATTATAAACCTCCTATTGATTTTATCTACCACTAATAAATAGGAAAATTTCTGTTAGGTAGAAACATACATTAAATTGAGAAAAAAAGTTATTATAAATTTCTAGGCTTATCTCGCCTGTAATTCCGAAACACAAATTGTTTTTTCACCTTTTCAGATTTTTACTAAAAAGTGTAAGTACATTTTGATGCAAATGTGTTAGAACGAACGTACCGTTTCACATGGTAACCCGCAGCTTATACTTTTTCTTGGAAATAGTCAGTACCTATTTGACAAAGTTATAAAGTTGTTTACTGCCGAAAAATTTGTGCATTTGGATTGTGGCCCGTATTCTGAAACGTTCTTCGTCTTATTTTTCTTGGCTGAATCTGTACGACCAGTTTTAAAAATTTTTCCTTGAAAATTTATGCTTACAGTATTAGAAAATGTTATTTTAAAATTCCTACAACAACCTTGGGGAATTTTTCGAACAAAGTAAATTTTTTTCAGTTACTCCTAGCGAGGTATATTTTTGACATCACTGTGTCTTTAG
Source organism: Ericerus pela (assembly GCA_011428145.1). NCBI lineage: Eukaryota > Metazoa > Arthropoda > Insecta > Hemiptera > Coccidae > Ericerus > Ericerus pela. Next base: position 22,789 of record WOFM01000301.1, on the reverse strand, counting down.
ACTGGAGGTCAGTCAAAAATTCGTAAGACCGTCTTGTTTTGCGTCATAATTTCCCTTTTTTTTCATTTTTTCCCGTTTTTCCCATTTTTCCCTTTCTTTTTTCTTTTTTCTTCGAAGAGCAATACAGGGGCGCCTGGATATGATGATGACGTTATAGTTATAGACTTGAAAATTTTAAGGGCTGGATGGAGGGTTTTTAGGGGCACTCTGTTATCCATTATTTATTATTTGAAAACGTTTTATTTCGCAAATTTTATCTACTTACAATTTATTGTACAATGTTTTTCAATGGTTCTCTCATAGGTGCATAGAGATGATCCTATGTCTTTCATGTTCTAAGTTTCCAAATGATGTGGCTGGATAGAAAATGAAAAGAATTCAACTCCCCAATTACATTTTATTCATTTTTACTCAACATACAATAATTGACAAGAAATTCAATTTTTTTTCTTTACAAACGTGTCAATTTTCATGAGATACTTAACATAATTCTATTTTCATATGAAGATGCTCGAGGAAAAATTTGAGTGAAAAAAATATTCGGTAGAATCACCTTTAAAGAAAAAATGTTGTATGTAATTATAGATTCTTACGATCGTCTCCATTTTCCATGCTATAGGATTTTGTCTAAGAAAGGGAGGGGGTGTATGTTTTACTCCAGAATACATAAAACAATACGATAATAGAATTTAGAGACTGTCTTATACTAAATTGAAATTAAGTATAATTTCTCAATTTGAGAATGGCGATTGCCCAACCATCCCTTCCTGAGATCCATCACTGATTCGTCATAAAAACTTTTTTAAATTGTAAAAAATTATTTCCGACCAAAAAATCCATAATATTATTATCATAAAAATATTTACCTACTTTTTTCCATAATGAGCGAGAAACATGATTACCTACTTAATTTTAGAGTAAAGATCAAACATTTTTGGTCATAAAGCTGTTTATGTGATTACAATTTAATTGCTCAAATTGCTTCAATTTTATTATTAATCCACTTTTTCACGTTTCCTAATAAGTAGGCCTATTCATTTCATCTTCTCGTGTAATTCTCTTCATTGTTTTTGTATAATTTTTTAGTGTTAAATCTTTAGTTTAGGTAAAAAATACGTTACTAAAATGACATAAAATATACAAAAATTAAGAAAAGATGTTCGATTTATTGTTCATATTTTCATTTCAACATGCAAGCATCATTCGCCTTCGACAAGTATGCGAGCGAATTCGACTGAGAATATCAAAATGTTGATTATTTATTCATTACAAGAGTGTCATTACTACTTTTTACTAGTACAAAAAATATCGAAATCGTACAAAAAGCAAGTATATCGATATTAATAAAAGTAAAAAGGGAATAGTGTGATGTGTATGTGAGTAGGTATACTATCGAAATGTACAAGTATCGATATACTTCTCCACCATCATCCGCCGATATTGCGCCTTTTCACCTCCACCCGCAAGGCTACAAGTCCACCATTTTCCATTATTACCTGCTACTACTTCGTCGTTCTGCTCGTTGGATGCTTTATTCTTGTTTTGTGTATAGTTCCTTATTTTACGACGAAATAAAACGAAACGAATTGAATTTTCACTCATCTTTATAACGTAACTGGGAAGTGGGAACTGGTCAACAACAGAGAACCATTCGGGGTAAAAGTTTCGTTTTATTGCCAACTTACCATGGTAGCGTGTATGTACGTTGTAGGTATAGCGTACAGTCGTAAATAGCGTAAGCAAGTTACCGGTTCTTGTGTGTCGTTGAAACAACATTAATCCAGAGTTATCGAGCTAAACAATTTATCCGTTCCGGAACTTTTGAAGGTATAATTTTACGTTTACTTTTTTCTCCATGTTTCATTTTCGTCGCTAGAACTTTAAACTTTCGTTCGTTTAGACGTGTATAATATTCTGTCGTGAAGACGTGAAGTCAAGTCGTGAACATTTACGCACTTCAACAAGTGTCCGAAAGAAAACGACGAAGAACTATATCAGAAAAATTATTTTAGAGGTCAAATAAACAATTCATTCTCTCTACCAGTTTTAAACTGGATTTTACACTTCTCTGTGCGGGTTTAGAAAGAACCAACTCGGAGCCGTCCTCGCTGATAACGTTTATCAGTCTCAATTTCGTCGGTAGACCTAAACTAGTTTCAACTTACGTATTTTCCTAATTACTTCCTAATTTAGCTACTGTGTAGATACCTTATCGTGATTGTTTGTTTGCTCTTTTTATAGGTAGGCTTCTTGTACTCATTTTGACGTCAGAGAGAATAATATCCGTATTGCTCGAATGAATTACTCGGGTTATACTTTGATCCCAGGTATATATTATATCGGCAATGAAATCAAATGTACTTTCCTAATTATTCATGTATCAATTTATATTATGAATTTATGATTATGCATGATTTGTCATATCGATATGATCATGAGAAATCTCATTTTCTTAACCGTTTTTTTGCTCGTTTATCGGAGATTGCCATTTTCATTTCGTAAGATGCGATACGTATACGTATACAAGATGAAAACAATATTTCATTTTTAATTAATGCAATCGCGCATGCAGAGAGCTGTCCCTAATTAGTGTGACTTGATTCGATTAACGTCGATTCTTCCTATATCAATAATCACTTTTATTTTCTTGCATGATTTTAGCCCGCATCGATGAGTAATGAGAATGCAAGTTGAGGCTGTCTAAGGCCGTCAACTGACATACCTGAAAATCTTGAACAATAATCCGCTGTAGGAGAAGGAAAAATTAGTTTTTCGAAAATTTGAAGAGGTAGTTATCTGCGTATTATGAAGGGCATTTTTAAATAATTTGTTGTATATGCATGATGTGCCCGTAAAATTATTATAGACCATGCACAGGAAGTGGAAGAACTTATAGGGCATATTATACTCAGTGCATATATAATCCACGGGTTATGTTGCTTCATAATGTGTTATAATACAAATTTATGAGTGATAAACTGCTGTTCAAAGTGACCTATTTTTCTTTATTTTCTCATCGACGACTCGTTTATTGACAAATTATTAGTTACGATGAACCAGTTACGTTTATCATTGCCCGTGTGAGCTGACCTTGGCTATCGTCCAGTATATTTATAAGTTGCTCATCATCTATCGATTAAGTGGTTGGAGTTCAGAAAAACAAGTTATGCGTGAAAGGTTAAAGGGAGAGTGAAAAAAAAAACAAAAATGAAAAATGGCAGTCAATTGGGATCATTGTGATATGGCGCTTATTCATTAGAAACTCAAATTACCATTTTTTTTTTACTTATTCAATTTTATCCTTGAAATTAATTAAGAATTTTTTTATTCTTTCATTGTCGCAGATACTTCGGTGGACGCAAGTTTGTTATTGAACGAACACGATATGCCAACAAACGCAGGCGAGGTAAGAAATGTTAATTAACTGTTTCTGATGACATAATGATTTTAATAATGTATAAATGTGAATTATACTCTTTGGAAAGTTCACCGACGAACGAACGATGCGTTTTATTATAAATGTAGTCCGTCGATGTCGAATAATTTCCGAAATTTTATTACGTAAAATAATATTAATTTAAAACTACGTGTCACTGGTTTTGCATTCAAATTACATTTTTCAATTTTTATCAAATATTTGTAATTTTTATTTAGTTAGTGCAGCGTTGCCGCAATGCATACGAAAGTGGGAAAACTAAATCGATATCATTTCGCGAGAAACAATTAAAACAGCTATTGAAAATGTACCGAAACCATGAATCCGATTTTTTGAATGCATTAGCAATGGATTTACGAAAGGTAATTGACCTCATTGCGAAAGTATTGATGAAACATTGGTGTAGACTTGTTCAACTTTTGCCATCTTTTTAACCCGTTTCTTTTTTCTTTTTCATTATTGGATTTAATTTTTTCCGCATCAGTATTCATCCCACTTCCGTTTTCATTTTTCACTTTGTCATTGCTTATTTTCAGAGTAAAAATGAAGCTCTTCTATCTGAAATCAACATACTCGTCTCTGATGTTGTCAATACGTTACATCATTTAAAAGAATGGACATCACCGAAGAAGGTAATTATTGACATTTTTTAGGTAGATTTCTTAGAATCTACCTGTTTATGTTACAGTCGTCTAGGCACCCATTTATTCAGTAATTTATGACTACAGTACACTGTGGATTGCCCTAATATTTTACATCGGCGAGATTTTAAAAAAATATCAAGGGCACACCAGTCGGAAAAGTAGATTTCGCCTGAAAAAGACGGTATTGTGGGTTCTGTTCATTATAATGGGTTTTAAGATTTTTTTACTATAATGAAAACTTGGAACATCTGTAATAATTCAGAAACTAATGGACAAAATTGATCGAGATTTGGATCAAAAGTATCCACTTGCTAAATTTAGCCCCGATCCGTAAAGAAATACGTCCTCCAGTTTGTTGACAAGTTTCATGATATCCCATATCTACATTTATATAAACTTGAGGGGCGGGTGTTTTTGGGGTCTAGGGACCATTGAAAAAACTATAGTAAATTTTCCCGAAGTCGTGACATACAACCCTCCACAATCTGTAGATTATGCGAAATCTACCTAAAAATAGTATAAAACTCTTTCGTTTATGCGTACAATGTACCGAAAATTGAGATACTTGGCGTAAAATATAAATTAGTTTTTTAAATCACTCATTACTATCTCTTCGATGTTAATAGAAGTTTCGAGCGTAAAATGATAAGCTTCTTGTTCCCGTTCTCCCGAACGAGTCCGTAATTTTAGTGACTTTGAAATTATAATGATATAAATGTGTATTAGCTTGGATTTTGTTAGAAGTTATGTACTTACGTCTGCTTTTCCCAACGCATCATCACTCGTTTCACCAGATCATTATTGTGGGAAAAACAGAATAAACCGTTTCAGAGTTGCAGAATAAAGAAGTTATAGTCACAAATCATCATTAACGAAGAATTAGACATTTCACATTGAAAAATACGTGCTACAAATGATTGCATGAAATTCTAACATTAACATGCCTTGGGAACGGGAAAAAAGTTTCGCTTGTATTACAACTTATCTGCTTTTGCGAAGCGCTGTTCGAAATTTGTATTCTATAACGGCGAAGTTGCTAGAAAATTGTTACGTCAGACAAGTGAAATGAGTTACGACCCAAGCTCTCTATCTATTTTGGATACAATCGCGCTTCTATCGGTTTTAGAAAATATAATTAATGAAAATTCGTTATTTAGATTTTTAATAAAATTAGGCCTACGTTGATAAATAAATTTGTCTGCCTCATTTTCATTAATTTGAATGAGTTTTTGTGTCAGGTTGACGGAACTCTTTTGTAGGATGATGAGTAAATTAAATTGGACGGTTTTTCCATTCCGCGGTTGTGTATTGTAGTTAGTATTATTATTTTTTGCGTCAGAAAAGAAATTCATTCCATAATTACGTTAGAAATAAGTCCTCACCTATCGTCTCTGTCCAGAAATTAATTTTATGCCAAAAAAATTCACTTTTATGAAATATTCGACATTTGAAATTAGAATATGTATTTCTTTGAATTTTTTCTGTGTTCTTAAAAACGTGATTTAAAAGAAAACCAGGGGGTTATCCGACACTAAGCCCTAATGGAATTATTATGACTCTCATACGTATGTTTTGTATTGGTAGAAACTTTTCCTTTTAATTTTGTGTATCTTTCTGTACGTTGAATTCGAGACGTTATCTCTGAAATCGAATCTTCAAATTTATTAGAATGGAAACATTTGTATACAAATAGCTTTTATCCAGTTAAAAATTCAGATTTAACGACTGGAAGCATTTTCCATTTCCTCGAGATACTTTTTTGTTGACTGCCATTTAGCATTTTACGAAGTATCAAAATTTGGCCAATAGTTTGTTTGTATAAACTATGTACATTATCAAAAAAATTATTATCAGCTTGTGTGTTAAATATGATATTGCATTTCCATTATATACAATTTAAATTGTTCATTAAAGTAGAATAAATCGTAGGCATACAGCATATGAAGAACTGGAAATATTAGACTATTTTTGTGCCCTTTTCTTCACGAACACAAATTGGTGGCTTAAAATCGTGAACTAGTCTGGGCAAATTTCATCCAAATGGTCATTTGAAAAGCTTTTTTGATAACAAGCGAGATTTTGCTCCAAATTGTTATTAACGTTCTTACGAATAGCATATTGAAAATCCTACTTCCACCCGTTGTGTTAAATTTTCTAAAGGGCATAAACCACGGGAATTAATATTGTTTTATGAATGTATCAAGAACAATGGCTTATACATAAAAAAGTTTTCAATAAAAGTTACTTCCCTATTAATTTTATAGAAAAAAATGTTCTTATCATTTTTGCTTCAAACCTCTTCTGCGCTTGCAAATCTTGTACAAAGGAGGGTACTTTTTCACAAGGAAAATTTCAATATCTAATATAGATGGTAAGAAAGCAACTGTACTCATGAACACAGTATGTCAAATATTCAAACTCTTGCTACTGACAATCTTCAGACCCACAAATGAAGCTAATGAGGAACCCCCAGCATAGAAATGCATTTCAATATGATCTTGGATTAAAATGATCGTCTATTTGTTCTTTTTGTTTGGGTCCGACGTGTTTAAATGTGAATGAAAACAAATTTTAAGAAGATCAAGATGACTGCGATTGGATTTTTGAAAAAGAGGAATTCAATGCTGCAGATGAATCTGAGGCAGGGATCAGTCAATCAATATGACTTCACATGTTCTCTATCATTTTTATTAGTTTTACTTAGCCCCGCTCAAGTATTAGAAATGTAAGTTCCTAAGTCGACCTGGAAAATAAGAGTAAAGCTACTAGATTTACTATGTAAAAAATGAATTAATAAGGTACTATTGCCCAAAATGGACATATGTTTTGAAGTGTTGTAGTTATGTGATTTTGGGTATTTGGCACACTTTGTTTGTGTCTATAGTTGCATACTTGATACGTTGAACGTTGGAATGTTCTTTGTGAAAAAGTACCTTACTTAGCATAAGAACTGTGGGTGATAGAGGGATTTACTGCAGAAATGGTAAGAATACTTTTTTTATGTGAAATTAGAAGAGAAGTAACTTTTATTGGAAATTATTTTATGTGTAAGACACTGTTTTTGATACATTTATATAAAAACCATTTCTTGATGTGGTTTATGCTCCTTAGAAAATTTAGCGCTTGGGGTGGGAGTTGGGATTTTTAATATGTTGTTCGTAATACCATTGCCAATAATTTGAAGGAAAATTTCGCTTCTTATCAAAAAATTTTTTTAAATTTCCTTATTTGCCTATACTAAAACGTGAGTCGCTCAAAAGTTGACGTAGCCCTAGGTATATGTACGCCAGTGGTTTTCAAGCTACTTACAATATTCTGGATAACGAACATATGGATGCAAAATAAATTCTTCTCACTAAAAAGGCAATTTCAAATTCGATTAATTATTCATGTAATTTTTGGCGAAGATTCGTAGTTTTTAATTTGATTTTTGTTTCGTTTTCTGTAACTTGAAATAGTACCACAAAATAGTTACTGAAATGACTTTCAAATTAAGCGCTATTTTAGGTTGCGATACGGTGATTAGGCTCGAACTTTAAATTCATCAGTTTTGATAAACATCTCTTCTGCGTTCCTTTCATCATGGGAAAAAAAAAATCAACGTCTTGAATGACCATGAATTTGCTAGGCGATATGCTTATAGGCTTGCTAGTAAATTTCTAATCGAAATGTGTTTGAACTCGCTAGCTAATCTGCATAGGACCATGTTTTTTTTATACAATGCCTCTCAAAATTTATTACAATATGAAGTTTAATCGTCGAAGAAAGAATTTGTCTCTTCGTATAATTATCGTTAATCAGTTCCTAAATGTCCATACTTTGAGTATATGAACGAATAATAAACTTCGTACATACGAAGGGAAAAAATAAGAAGGGAGAGAGAGAGACAGGGAGACAGAGATTTTATTAAATTTAACGAGTTGTAAAATTACCCAGTTCAATGCGTCGTAAAATGTAGGTTTTTGGGCTAGCTGTATTATTTGTGTACGGCAGGAAAGTGGTGCCCTCAAACTTTAGGTTTCCGATAAGTTCTGTTAAAAGTGAGTTCTCAATTCTACTTTGAGGTTTCAGTTCTTTTTTTAATTCTGCAAAATGGCAAAAACTTAGTTGTCTTACATTTTATTGTATTTTATGCATATACCGAAGTTTGAAGCTACTCTGAACTATATTTCTTTGGTGTTCGAGTGGGCGTTACTTGAGTGGGTTTTATTTACGTTGAGAATGTTGACTTTTACTGATTTTTAGGTTCCTTGTATTGGTTAGTGAGGGGTCAAGTATATTTGCAGAGGCTAGCAGGAACCTTGCGAAAATAATTTTTTTTAGGGTGAGGAAATAATTTCCTACTGAAATTTTCAAAATTTCCAATAACCAAAAAAAAAAAAAATGATAAAACGATTTGCCAATTAGTATATGAAACTGCCAATTTTTCTATAATCCATTGACTAAACAAAAATTATCAAATTCCAAGTTTTTCCCAAACTTTACATGTAATTAGTCAGTTTTTCAGACTCTAAAAATGCTTTGAAGGAGCCTCTTTCATCACCCCTTAACTACGTCCGTAAAGGCTAGTCTCGAACAAGCAACCTTTCAGATGCCGACCCGAGCATCTGACTGTTGAGTCAAACATAACCCTTAAAAAATTGATATCTTCGAATGGAACCATTGAAATAACTTTTCTAGTGAGACATATCGGCCATGTGTCTTTAAAAGAGAGCTCTTCATCAAAACTTACAATCTCAAGTTAAGAAGTTGCCCCTTTTTTGAGAACTAAACTTTTTTTCGAGTTCTATCGATAAAATGAAACAGCTACACGGATCTAATTCCACATTTTTCTAAATTGAACTGTTTGTTAACAAGAAATATTGAGAGTTTCGCTTATTTTTTGAAATATATATATAAATAATACACCTGTTGTGTGTATTTTTTCTAAACCTAAACAATTAATTGTCTGTCCTCCATATTTACAGGTTGAAAAAGGGTTAGCGAATATGTTGGACGACGTATTAATTTACAGAGATCCGTATGGTGTCGTGTTGGTTGTAGGAGCGTGGAATTATCCGGCTCAGCTGTGTTTACTGCCAGTCGCCGGTGCCATAGCCGCCGGAAATTGCGTCATCATCAAGCCGTCTGAGGTTTCGGTTGCGACAGCTAAGCTCATTGGCGAATTGATACCGAAGTATCTGGATCAGGTACGAAAACGAAGAAAAATCGCTTTTGTGATAACGAATGCAATAGAGAGAAAAGTTGAGCACCCATGAGAGTAAATTAGGCTAATTCGAAATTTTCCTCATCTGTTAATGAGTAATTTTCTTCTGTATATAACTGCAGCATTTTTATCCGATGGACATCAAAGGTTGGGATACCAAATACTAGTGTTAGTGCTAAAATTTTTACACTCACTGTACTAAATTTGACTGTCACAAATTTCATATCATGTGCTCTTCATAGTAAGCATTCAGTATTTTTAACAATCTTTTGGAAAAAAGTGTTTAAAATTTTAAAATTGATTTTTGTTTTATTCCAAAAGACTTATTTTGAATAATTGTCCCAACATGAAAGCGCGATTGTCTGTTATCCTGTTCGGATAATTTTGAAAAACATGACATCATCGAGGCAGTTACACATAATCAACACAGTTTAAATCGAAAACATAGCTTTCTCGAACACATAATTGGAAATTATCGATTTTTTCTTTTCGCGGTGCCTACAACCTGCATGTGATGTCATGTCCTTCTTACAATTAAAATTGACGTCACAGTTGAATGGAATATTTCACTGGGTGGCTGATATTCATTAAAAGGCTTCGAAGTTTTGGTAGTAATTATCTTAAAACAAGAGATAGCTGCTTATTTGACATGAAAAAAATTCTAGAGGAGATCAAGAAGTTTGAGCCCATATAAGCTAAGAAAATTGAAGAACAAAATGAAATCATGCATAAAATTGGTATTTTTGAGCCTTATTTTTAGTTGTCTGCAGGGTTAGGTTCATTAATGAGTGATAACATTAAATTAAAACATTTTCTGGGCTTCCAAGAAACATAAACATATCGCCTAATAATAGCCGTGTTGCCGTTTATCAATAAGCAGTCTTATGATAGTTTGCAGATTATTGAAAGGTTTGAAACATTTTTACGAGTCTTCTAATTTTGGTGAATAAATTTGCTGCCCTGGAGCAGTCTTAATTCATAAATTCCTTTTGGTATCTTTAATAAACAAAAATTTGAAAAATTTTGTGACTGCGTTTAGTTGAATTGAACATTCATTATGTTTTCTAACATATCGCATTTCATTATGTCCTTCAAGTACCTATTATCAGTTATCGTTTACAAATTCATTTCAGGATTATTGAGTCAGTTTTTTTTAAATATTCGTGATTTTCTCATGTAAAGTAGTAACTCGAAACCTGAGCAAATATTCAATTGCCAGTGAATTCTATCTCGTAAATTGTATAATCAATGGCTAATAGCCTAATGGATCAGCACATTATCTCACGTAAGGACTATCTTATTTTTCCCATTAGAAACCTTTTACAGGCTTGATAACAATGAAAATAATGAAAACTTTTTTCAAGTCTTGAAATTCAATTCAATTACTTAAGCCCCATTGATAGTCGTTTTCTGCCATCAAAATCAGTGAAAAATATTCCAATTCTTAGTTCTTATGAATTTTACTGTGCAATACAGTTACAAATATAATACGTATATCTATTTTTTTTAATTTTAATTTTTTTGTTTTTTTTTTCTTATAGGAGTGCTATTGTGTGTATCAAGGAGGTGTCGTAGAAACGACTGAATTGCTGAAACAGCGTTTCGACTATATTTTCTACACCGGATCTACGCCAGTTGGTAAAATAGTGCGAGCTGCAGCCAACGAACACCTGACACCTGTGACTTTGGAGTTGGGCGGTAAAAGGTAGGGATAAATTAAATACATCTTTCTCAAAGTTGACTTTTATCTAGGAAACGTTTGCTGTTATCGTGCATAAAATTCGCTTATGACCTTATTAATCCCGTTTTTTTCCACAAATCGTTATTATGATCTTTTCAAAGTTTTTTCCTTCAGAAATTTTATATATAATGGTGTGATTATGCTTTGAAGTAGCTACATTAATATTATTGTAAAGAATTTATGAATTTGCGTAATTAAGAGAATGATCATTGCGTGTTTTATAATATTTCGGTTTCTTAATTAATTTTTTTTATATTCCGGATTTGTAATTTTATCATTATGAGATGTGATGTCTCATTTTTTCTCAGATACTTCATATAAACGAGTGAATGATTTTTAGTAAAAACAGAAATTGATGCATCAAAATTATTCGACGAGCTCGATATTTTTAAGTAAATGGTTCTTTAAACCTAAAACCAAAAAAATTAGTTCTTACAACATAATTAACAAATTTATTACTGTAAAATATTTTCAGTTTGTCGCAGTGGTGTCATTTCCAAGTTAATTGGTTATCTCATTTCCTCTTTGATCAGTTTCTTTAAAATTAAAATAGTGCCATAAGCACCTGCATCTTTTCCCTGCCACAATATCTATCCGGTTCGAGAATTAAAAGTGAGTGAACAAGGTGTAGCATCAGTCGATCGCTTATATAGGCAATAGGATAGTCTAATTTTGCGGACTGCTTCAGAGGCAACAGCAACAGACAGGGGCCGCTCGAAGCATTGTCATTTGGTTTGTTAATGTAATCGATTAAAATCTCAATTATGACAAAAGAAATAAAAATGGTTTACTTAGTAATTTGAAAACTAAAAACAAAAATATTCTTTCAATTTTCACAATTTGACCCAAAGGGGAAGTCAAACTCCCCCTCGCGCGGGTTCTGATATCAGAAATTTGTATGTTCAGATTGTTGTGATAATAATCTTCATGTACACATACTGCATAATTAATGCCTTCATTTATAACGGTACTGGAATGGTAACACTTATTAATTGTCTCTTCCCTGTTTTCCAGTTGTTGAAGTGTATTACGTTGTGCAAATATTTGTATTGTTTCGTCGTCATATTTGAGGAATGAATAATTCCTTCAGAATATGCCGGAACCACCAATAAATTTACAAAGTCGTGTCTGAATAGAGTTATTGAGTGCAGAGACTTTAACTTTTCTTGAGGGAAATAAAATGCAAAGCATAAATTTTACGTCATATTTTTCTTCTGTTTGAACCATATAAACAAATTTTTTCCAGCTTCTTTCCTTCAATTTATGTTCGAATTTGAATTACTGTTAACGCTTTTTTTACAAACGTAGTTTGAAATTGATACTTTTGTTCGTAAAAATGACTGATAGCATCGCTAGACCCTGTAAACTTACATATTGCTTGAAATATCCACTTATTATTACGAGCAATCAGCGAATATCAATATTTTCCCTATGATTTAATGTTACAGTCCGGTTTTCATTGATAAGACTGCCGACATCGACATAACCGTGAAACGTGTTTTATGGGGTAAATTCTTGAATGCTGGTCAAACATGCATTGCACCCGACTACGTATTGTGCTCTCCAGAAGTACAATCCAAATTTGTGGAGAAGGCTAAAGAAGTGCTGCGTCAGTGGTATGGCAATGATCCGAAAAACGCGACCGATTTTTGTCGCATTGTTTCTGATAAACATCTTCAGTGAGTAAATACCTGTTAAAACGGATTTGTATCTCTTATTCAGTGTACCTGTTTGGAAATTCACCAAATTTACTTCGTTAAAACGGTGATACATCATTACAGGCGATTGAAGACCCTATTGAAGAGTGGCACGGTGGCCATCGGTGGTGATGACGATCCATCTGAGCTTTACATGGCTCCTACAATTTTGATTGACGTCCGTCCTGACGATCCGATCATGAAGGAAGAGATTTTCGGCCCTATTTTACCCATTGTTACCGTTCAAAAGTCTTTCGATGCCATAGGTTTTATTAATAGCAGGTATACTATTCTTCAGATGTAATACTGGTGTTTTTCTTTTATTATTCGTGTATTCAATATCTTTCTCAGTTCTATTAGAACCTGTTTGCGTTAAAAAATCATAAGCTATTATTTCGGTTCTTTTCCTCAGTATTCCGTTTTCAAAGTCTGAGGTAGGTCTGTATAAAAATTATTTCAGCCAGTATTATGATCATCGGGTTGAAGCGGCTGCATCCCTCTTTTTAGGGTTGACTTTTTATCAGTCATCAATAGCCTTTACTTTCGTGTGACAATTATTATTCTTTTCTTGGACCAATTTCTACTTGTACTTCTTCATTTAAAATACCTATTTCTATCAGTTGTTGGTAGTTTTCATGTGTGTACTTTCCTTTTTTGTCAATGCGCCCGAAAATTATCTACTTGATCAAAATATTTCTCCTTTTTTTGTTACAGAATGGGATTCTATGGAACTCAAATTTGTACAATAAAAGAGCCTTTAATAGCAAAACAGAATTTTTTCTAGATTGAACCGCCCAAATTATCTTTGAAGAAGTTTCACTGAATTTGTGAAATCAAAATTTTTCTTTTTTGTCTTAATTTCCTTTTTTTTTTCTTTCAATCAAGGATTTTAAATTCCTAAAATTTTTTCTCTATTTTGAAAATTTTTCTGTTCAATTGATCGCACGTTTTCTTTGTTTACAGACCAAAGCCCTTATCATTGTACGTTTTTTCTTCTGATAAAAAAGTACAAGAACTATTCTTAACACAAACGCACAGCGGTTCTGTTTGTGTGAATGATACTCTGATGCAATATACCGGTGAGTATTTCATCTCTATGTGTATCAGTATGGAGATGATATGAAAGGAAGTGTATGCACGTCATGAAAATTGATTACGAAATGTTTTATCTCACTCTAAAACGTGTGTATCGTCGCTCTTCAGCACTGAATGTGCGGAGCTGTTGACAGATTATTTTGTTGGAGGTAGAGTTTATTTTCTGTTATTAGATATGCGAATATCAACTAGCCTCTTTATGATGTTGAAAGACTCGTTTATGGGATAAATTAGTCATTTAAAATTGGCAAATAAATAATTATCAATATTACTGGGAAAAAAGGGATACATTATTCGCCTGTGTTATCACTGAATTAGTCTGTGAATTGAATCGAGAATCCTGTTCATAAACGCTAACATGTACTGGTTTCTGCCAAATTTGGGAAATTGTATTCGATGAAAACAATATTTCATGAGTATTCATTGTGGCTATATATATATATATAATTTTGCATATTTCAGTGGATACGTTGCCTTTTGGAGGAGTTGGTGCCAGTGGAATGGGTTGTTACCATGGTAAATACACCTTCGATACGTTTTCATTCAGCAAAAGCGTTCTAGTGAAAAGTTTCAATCCACTCGGCGAAGTACTTGGAAGGTAAATATGAGCATTAGAATAGCCTTACAGAGATGGGCCGTATTTGAATCTTTTCTAAAGATTCAAAATTTGCTGAAATTGATTAGGACATTTATTATTATATATTTATTAATTGATTGTTGCCTGATGAATAGGATCACACCGTAAGTTCACATGTCCTAAGAAAAAAAAAAAAATCGTGGCTAAATAATATGCATCTTTAATTATCATCTAATACGCTGATATATTTTTGGAAAATTTATAGTAATTTAAAATATTTATTTTCAAGCCTGAATAATGTGAGTATTATTTCGAAAGTCTTTGTAAACCAAGATTAATCAAACCTCAGACTTCTCGAACATCCCTATTCGTATTTCCAATCTTGAAAAAATATCCTTATTTCAAATCTCAAGGTCCAGGGTTTATTGTAGAATTATTTATTTAATCCTGCAAATCCGTATTGGTGCCCCTTATTTGGTGTGGAATGAAAAAACAAACGTCAAAGTTGGTCAGCTATAGAATTATTTCTTTAAAATGAGAACTTGGCGATGTAGGTTTTCCGAAGTGTGCTCTCAAATAATTACTTCAAATATCGGGAAGGAAAAAATAAACAGGAAGTCTACACTGATATATATATGTAGGGCTGATTTTCGATGAAGAAACGTTCATATTTTCAAGGAGAATAAACGCTGAAAAATTTATATTTGAGCCGTAGACTACTTATGAATGATTTAAAAATGAATTTTTCATTTATGACGTAGTAGTCGAAATTTCACGTACGAAGCTGTAATGGTCATTCTTTTTTAGAGAAAAAATGTTATTACAATGCTAAGCACGAAGCTAGACGTAATGCCACAGTTTACCTTGTACGAATTAAAATACAAGTTTCACATTTAAACGTTCAAATCACGTACTATCAAATTTTTTTAAAACCTATTTGAAAAAGTAAATTCGTTTCTTCATTTCAATATTTATTGAGAATGTGAATGAAAAAAAAGTGAAAAAAAACAACAAAATAGTTGGTACTGATTTTTCTTTCTTATAAATGCGAGGAAAGCAAACTTGATTTTTTTGTTTATTTATTTTCTTTGAAAATTTATTTCCAAGCCATTTTTTTCCACACTTAGCTCTGATATTGCTGGACGTTTAATATTATTTCGCAAAATTTTTTAACTAAGAACTATAAGTTTTCCAATTGCTATATTAAGAAAATAAAATTGAAAAATTGCTTACTTCAAACAATAGTAGATTGGCGTTTGTACATTTTGGATCTTGATGATGATATTTTTTTGGATACGTCCTTGAGCAATACAATCTTCTACATTGCCAGTGAGAATTTATGTGATTAAAAATGTGAATTGCGAATTTTTTTAAATTCTAACACAACCGTCTTCATCCTTCTTCCGATGACGCGAGAAGGATTTGGAATTTGATTTCAAATTGTCTTGGTAATAAGATTCTGAAATTTGGATGACCGCTACCCATTTTTGGTTACCTACATTTATGTTGTGTTACAGTTTTTTATACGCTAAAAGTTCATGCTAATTGAAACACAAACCTGTTTTTGTGTCGTTTTGCTCTAATTTTCAGCGCCCGTTACCCACCATTAACTGACAAAAAAACAGCACTGGTGAAATTCTTACTGGCCAAACGATACGGCCTCAGTTTAACCTGTTTACCGTACGTATTCGTTTTCGGACTCGGAATCATGTCCGCATACGCGTTGAATTATCTCTCGAAGGTACGTAAAATCATTGTATACCTGCGGCAGCTGTTCGTCGTCTTATTTAGTAAACGTTTAAAACATGTGTAATCATTTATCTCACTCTCACACGGTGCGCTTTCGATTGGTGGAAATGATTGCGTCTGGTGATATGACATTGTTTTTTCGGTGATTTTGCTCTTGTAAATGAATACAATTGCGTAGAAATCAGAAAATTGCTGTTTCTAACTATACATATTGT
This sequence comes from Ericerus pela, assembly GCA_011428145.1. Classification (NCBI taxonomy): domain Eukaryota; kingdom Metazoa; phylum Arthropoda; class Insecta; order Hemiptera; family Coccidae; genus Ericerus; species Ericerus pela. The sequence continues at coordinate 6,429 of WOFM01000301.1, read as the reverse complement.
AGTCGGTATTTGGTATCTTGAAGATGGAATAAGTTAAGTTAATTGGTTTTGGACGCTCGTAAAAAAACCAAAATTATTTTATTAAGCTATCGGTTTGGATTACGACTACAATTGTCAATTTTTCTCCCTGTAATATATCTGATGATCTCATTTTGTAAAAATACAAAAAATACATCTTTTAGTGCTTTAAAATGGATTCTGGCAGGATAAAAAAAATTGATTTTGTTAATTTTCGATATCGTTTTGCTAAATTTCGTAGCTAATACTGTTGTCACTGCCTTTTTTTTTTTTTCTTGTTGAACCTTTGATTTTGATTGAGTGAATTATGCAGTTTTCGTTTTTTGCGTTGGTGCCGCGTGGTACCCTACTTTCAACTACTAATCAACCTATTTTGGTGAATGTTTGTGGGTTTACTCCTGCACTGAATTATTCATTTTAGCGAAACACGGAATAATAAGATTTCAAAAAAATATTGAATGTATCTTTTAGTGAAGCTGAGAATTTTGTTCTGAAAAAGGGATACTAGAAAAGGGTCGTTGTTTTCTTATTTTCCTGCCTCCTAAGTCAATTTATTGACATAAGCTTCTTTCCATTATTTTCATCTTCCACTGTCCATATTCTTTTCATTTTACGATTGTTTTTACAGTACAATATACCCACTTTTTCGGTGGTTTTCCTTGATGATTTCTATTCTTATTGGACTGCAACCTCGTATTTCTTCAGTTTTCCTGGTCACCTCGTGTAGTGCGGTCTGCGAATCTCTAATTTAGCATTTCAAACCATTCTGCGACAGTAATTACTATCCTCGTGATTTATCTCATTTCCTCATTTCTGTTGCAATCTTTTAGTGCTTCTCCGATCATTCCGTGAGACTTACTTTTTTCTCCTTATACCATCATTAGTTAGTGCATATTGTCACAACATTTTTCATTTCTTCACTTGATTCGAATTTTAAGAATATGTGAATTATGGTCCTTCGGTTTGTCAAAACCTTGTCAGGTTTGTTTTTGGCCAACTTTTAATCTCTGTTGCAGGATACATAACTGTGAAAATAAGTGAATTTTTCAGATCGTCCGGCAATTTTTTCATGATTTGATAGCGAAAAGACATTTGTAACGAAAAATGAGAACGAAAGCTCTCGATTCGATATCCTTGAGAAGCATTGAAAGTAGAACTTAGTGAAAATCTACTTTAAAGAAAAATGATCCATATTACCGTGACCCGTTGCTTTTTTTTTTCCCTACTTATAAATTTCATTAAGTATTTAAAAAATTTTCTATTGTTTTTCTATTTTACTGTTCGAAATAATTGAGAAAGTGCGTTTATAAAACTGCTTTTACCCAAAAAGAAATTGAAACGTGTCACGATATTTGAATCGTCCAAAAACATTGTTGCTTTTTTGAGCTTTAAAATTTATGTTTAAATTAATCTACTGTTTTATAATTTTATGCTTCAATCTGAAAATAATCTGTTTCAGGACTAAGTCGGTAGTTTTTCTTTCAAATTTTCATAATAAGAGGGGAGAGGGGATTTAAGGAAAATTCCGAGTTTTAAGTGGAGCTAATTAAATGATTGTCGTATTTAGATATAGTTTGCCGAAAAGCTTCCGAAGGACAAACTTAGATGCAGTCGTGGATGTATTACCAATATCTAGAAAACGATCATCTGGATGCGAAAGTTGATTTTCAAAAAAGGAGGAAAAATGAAAACGCTGCGGATGTTGCTCTTTTTTTTTTAGAATCTTCACAAAAACGTGTTTCTTGAACTTTTCTTCATCGTGATAAATCCACAGTGTATTAATTGTAATAGAGGACGCACGCTTATCTAAATACTGCAACGAAAAACGGAAGCACTCTGGAAGCTGTTGTCTGTACGCCTTCAGTAGCGAATTCGAATTTCCTTGCTCTTCATTCGGGCCCGTGGGCAGTAATCAGAAATTTTTTTATTTTTTTTCAAATAATTTAATTAAATGAATAAGTATAATTATTAATTTAATCAACGGGAATTTCGTAGGTAAAAATGAAATTGAAAATTGTCGGTATCCTTGAGAGGCGAGGATATTTTGACCATGAAAATGATGTCGTTTTTCGTTCCGCCTGCGTCCTCTATTATATTTAATACTCTGCGGATAAATCATCAAAATCTGCTTAAACAGCATTAGAATAATTTTGGATTTATTTTACTGGATTTCATTCAGTTCTTGTCAGTGATTTAATGTATCTTCCGTTAAAGTATGAAAAATTGATCGAATGCTCTTTCGAAAATAATAAAAAAATTATATATTTATAGTACGAATGAAAATATTTTATTTTATACAGCGGAGAAATTTGTAATGAAAAAATTTAGAAGTCCGTGTCAAAATTTCACGGTTCAGTTCTTCATGTTATCTCTGGAAAGTAGGTCTGAGAAAAAGTACCTGCCCCTCCCCCCTAATTCCCGTATTAAAATATGTTACAAAAAAAATAGTTTTCCATAAAATTTTTTTCTCTTTAAATTCTTCGAAGAAAAGACGATAGGAGTGCCTATCATTTTAGATAAAGTAGACTTAACCCAAAAATTCCTCTTGAAAATAATCCAAATAGGTGCATATTCCACAAGAGCGTAGATATCTCCGTGGTAAGTAGAGGTTCATATATTCTGAGTCCCCCCTCCTTCAACGCAAAATCACCAAAGCCGACAAAAATACTGTTTTCAGACGTGTAGCCTTTTTCTATTTGTTTAATGGGGGGCTCCAGACCCCAAAGCCCCTTCGTTTATCTACACCCTAGATACTGTAATGCATAAAATAGAATTTGACGATTTTTTTTTAGTTTGGTTTCTCAGCTTCATAATTTTTCTTACTTCCCCTAAAAATTTCGAATAAAACCATAAGGGGATATCATTCCATCTTCAAAGGCGCCTCTGCTTCGAACACTAAACGTAGCTTATGAATGTTTGTCACCCAAGAGTCTACTGTACCTACTTTTCAAATACGTTGTGACTTGTTTCTTTTGTTTTGCATGCTGGCATGTTGTATATGCTGTAATTTTTTGCATCCGTTGTTAAAATTTAGTATCATCTACTAGTATTGTTATAATGATCTTTATAAATTTAAATTTATTCTACGTAAAATTGCCAACGTGTTCATTCTCTTCAAATAACACATCGTCATTACTAAAAACCGTCATTTTCCATAAACTATAACCGAAAGCTTTTCACGATGATTTTAATACTTACCTACGTACGTACCAGAAGTTGCCTAATACGGAATTAATATTGTTTTTCGTTCATGCTGCTACCATATGTGTTGTTAACTTCAATTCATCATGCTGTCCCGTCAGAGCATGAGTGGGTACCTGATAAACCAAATTAATCTAAAATTCATACTAAATCTAGTATAATTTAGCGCCGATTTTTTATAAATTTTTGGTCCGCGTTCGTATCAATTTTACTGCTTTTTTTTTTTTTAGTAATTTTTAATTAATTTTTTAATTAAAATATGATATTGACTTAAAACGGAAGGTTAAGATGGTTTATCAGATGCATTCTGAAGGGTATCATTAGATTCTCAACATTTCGAGAAGAGTGATCAAAAAAGTAAAAATGGCTGAACGAATCTTTTTACTTTCGTTATCGGTTCGTACAGTATGAAGTATAATAAGTATTTTAGCGTGCACATTTTTCATTCAAAGCATAGCTGTGTGTTTCAAACCTCCATCGTAGATCCAAGCATTACAGTAGGTGTGGGTTCAGTGAAATTCCTATTGTAGAATTTTTGTCGAAAATGTGTCTGTCTTTATGTCGAGAAAAATTGCCTTTTTCTTGTGCCTTCACCTGCGAGTACGGTGGTAAGTAATGTTAGGTTGGTTACTTTCCCCTTTAAGTAAACAAGGCATTTTATCTTACACCTTCACGTATAATTGGAGGTGAGGTTAGATGGGTGGTTTTTTTTTATTATAAATCAGGGTATGGGGTACCCACTTTCGGCACACTGCTACCCAAGGTATCGACTGTTGAGGATCGATCATAATGTAGCAAGTCAGGAGTCTGTTATTATTCTACATTATTCAATATATTTATGGCTCTTATCCTTTTTTTGATTTTAGGCACATCCGCACCCCCACCATTAGGACACAATGTAGATTTTTAGGTTTTTTTATTTATTTATTTTTCTTTCTGCATCTCAGGGCCATAGCACCCGTTAATGGGGTTTGTAACATCAGGTCGACTGTGGTATACATATAATGTTACCTCAGTGGTCACAAAATAGTGGACTTTACCCTCATAAGTTGACGATATCAAAATAAATTTAATAAGATCCATAACCTGATTTTGGGTACAGTCTGTGAGCGCCACTTCTGGAAAGTGGGGTGCCCAATAGCGCGACTTCCTGTTTCATATTGGGTTTCAAAATCTTTTAAAAACTGTCCTAAAAGCGCCAAGTATACATTACTCTCGTGGGCAGGGTTCACTGATTTTTCTCTGACGAAGAGTGAGCAGAAAAAAAAAGTCACCGATATTATTTCTGGACATTTCCAAGTACTTCAGTAAGCAAATAACATTTTAACAAAGTGATTCAGGCAAAAATTTGCGACTTTTTGACGTAGGGAAACCAAAAGAAAGTGTAGTGACAATTTTGAACTAAAAGAAAGAATGAGTATCAAAAAATCCAGTGCAGTAAACTATGTCAGGAAATTTTGGTTTTTTTTTACCAAAAAAATTTAATAAATAAATGAATAAATGCAATAGAAAAATAAAAATATTAAAAGTATTTGCTAGAATGTTGTGTAAAAATCACGCTTAATGAAGTTTTGTGGACATTCAAGGGCATGGATAAGTCCGTTGTAAGGAGGTTCCAAACATTTTAAATAGTCTTTTCTGACCCTCCCACGAACAAAGAAATCACCATAAACCGATAAAAAAATACAATTTTTAGAAATCGACCTTTTTTTTCTTGCTAAGGGAGGTTCAGACCCTCGGGATTACTCCTCATATACGCCCTTGAAATTCATGATGAATTGTATTGCGAGATTATGAAATACTTGCGCATGTTATTAAAGGATTGCTCAGAAAATAGAATAATAGCAGGCCTGCTTTCCACACAGCTTTTTTGTTTCATCTGGAACTATCCACTCTTCCTAGCAATAGTTAAACTTTTTTTAAATGACTTCTAGGCATGAACTGTTTAGCTGATTGAAAACAAATTTTACAGAATGTTAGAATATAATATATTCAATGTGACCAAATTTCGTGATTACTCCTTAAAAATTACGCATTTTAGAACAATTCATGCTTCAAAAATGCACATACGCATAGCTAAATATATGTAGTGTTGCAAAAAATGTTACAAAAATATATAAGAAAAAAAGATAATCATATGCACTATTTTTTAGGTATGGAAAAACATCTGGTGTATTTTGTTTTTTTAAATTTTTAAAATAGTATATTGTGTGACAAGTGCGTAAAGTAGACTATTTTTTTACCAAGCGTGAAGAATTCGCAGACGAGTCGAAGGCGAGTGCTGCAAACTTGACACGAGTTAAAATAGTCCACAAACACTTGTTGCACGCCATACTTTTTGCAACTAATGCACAAAAAAAAATAAAATAAAACAACAACTCCCACTCGCAATAAAAAAAAACTCGTAAAGGAAATAAATTTTAAAAATTAAAGCTGAAAAAATACAAAAATGGCAAGTTTTCCATTGTTTTGCGTTTTTTTGTTCGTTTATTTTCAAACAATTAAGAACAATTAATAAATTATAAGGAAAGTAGTTTCAAGTAAATTTTTTTCTCTTTCTAGCAGTAATAAGCCTAGGTTTCTGGCTTAAACGGGGGCTGAGGAATCATTGAGTGAAAGAAGAGAGGTTTGTGGATTTTAAAAAAAAATTTTTTCCGTAAATTAAAGATGATAAAAAAATCAAACAAAAATTAAATTGGGGTAAATTTTATCCTCTTTTCAGAGATACCATTTTCAGCTCTCTAGCTTAAATAGCGACTTACGAATCATTGAGGGAAAGAGGAAAAGTTTCTAGATTCCAAAATATGGCAATTGCAAACTACTAAATGTACACAGCGCCACACTGTGGATAGTGAGTCGCTTGGATAAAAATTAACAAAAATCACTCTTCTCAAGGTGTTGTGAATACAAGCGTACCCTACTTTAAGTCCCTCAGTACGTGTTGCTGTGAAGGAGTATTTATCAACTTCTGCGCTGAATTTTTGTGGTCCTCTCATTTTAAGAACATTTTACTCACGGTGACAGTTACCATGTTTTTGAGTTACGGTTGGTTTAATAACAAATCGGTACCAAACCGAACCGAAGAAAAAAAAAAACGAACATCGAGAAAATTAGTAAAAAAATGAAAAATAATCAAATTTATTTACTTTTTCGTAGGCGTTGCTTTACAAAGACGAATAAACAGTGTATTTCGATAAAACTAAAATAGAA